>PVHY01001672.1:0-149417 GCA_004024945.1 Uropsilus gracilis
TTTTTCTTTTATTGTAATAGTACAGCATGACCATTGCAGGCATTTCAAGGATCCTCAATGGTCTCCAGACCATTCCTTTTTTTATTAGTCAGAAAGAGGCTGAACTATTCTAACACTATTTAATAACATTTCTTCCACAACTCTATGGATGATTTTCATGTCAACAGGTCTAGAGTCTGCTCACCAGATACTGAGGTGGAAATAAAGTACTGAATCTTGAATGGCAGGACACAGGCTGTGCAAAGAACTTGATAAGAGAATAAGCTTTCATTCTCTGCTTAACCAGTTCTATTCCCTGCCCCCACCACCACTTATCCTCTCTTCAGTCTACTCAGTACATCATTGCCACTCAGCACAACCCTTGGATCTCAAAGAGGATTATGTGGTTGTTGACAAGGAAATAGGAGGCTTGCATTCTTCAGGAGAAACGTGGCACTCAGAATACAGCACTATTCCTCACTGATACTATGCTATTATATGTCTTCAATAATTTGCTCTGAAGAAAATATGGGCATTTGTACATGTTGCCTATTCAGTTCCTTGTACTTACAGAAGCACAGTTGCACATTCATTAAAGAAACCGTGGGTATTCCAGGTGTGGTAGGTGTGGAGTACACTATAAGAAAATAGCCCTGACATGAATGAACTTATGATCTTATGCATAAAGGCAGAAAATAAAACTGTAAATACTACATTACGGGGGTGCGGAGGGGTAATTCTTTTAAATCATGAATAGCTTATTGCTATAAAGAACACTCATTAGGTGGCATAGCCAACGAAAAGTGAACCCTATTGAAGATGCTACCATGTGAATGAATCTCAAAAACATACTAAGTAAAAGAAACCAGACACAAAAGTACACATCTTGGATAATTTTCTTAATACCCAGAACAGGCAAATTCATAGAAGCAGAGTATTGATTGACTGTTATCATTAACAGGAATAAGGAGGAATAGGGAGCAATCACTTAATAGATATGTTTTGTTAGACTGGTGGTTCCAGAGCACTGTGACTATCTAAATGTCACTGAATCGTTCACTTTAAAGTGGTTCATTTTACATGATGGGAACTTTACCTTCATAAAAAGAAGACATATGGAAATGTGATTTTTTTTACATTGAGATAAAATCACTTTCCAAAGGCATACACATGTATATACTTAAAATTATGCAAAGAAAGATTTTTTCATAGTACTAGCTTCCAAAAGGTATTAAATGACAGAATTAGTACATAATCTAACCTAATTATTTATTCACTAAATACATTTATTAAAAATCTGACCTGTAGTTTGGATATGGGTATGCTGACCCATGCTAGTTCATCCTATGCATAAATGGACAATCTATATTTTAGAATAGGTTGCAAGGCCTGTGAAGGAAAGCATGATAATATGTATACATGAATACCTATTTTTTGATCTGTCTGTGGGTATACTAACACTACCTTAAGGATTTATGTAGATCAAATGAAAAAAAAAATGTAGAAACACATCAGAAAACCTGTTCTGTCAGCTAATGTATTAGTATATGCTCCATAAAGGTTGTTCTATAGTCTGTTCTCTTTAACTCCTCACACATAACATACAATGGGTGAATACCTAATGTTAAATTGATAAATGTCCTGTGCATTATCAGTGGTTAGTGAAAATTTTTCCTGGTGTCTTTTTGTGGCTCAAGTTGTTTTCAACCTTCTAAAGTAAGGAAGGTATCTTAGAGGCAATTTATTTAGCTGTATTCTACAAATTGAAAAATTAAAAGGTCACAGCATGTGTAAATTGTCATTCTTTATGTAGCTAGTTAATCCATACCCTGTGAAGACACCAAGTATCTGCTCAGAGTCTACTGCTATTTGTAGTAGTCTACATTTTGCTTCACTTATGAAAGTGTCTTTTCATGCAAGACTCAAATAGGGTAAATTCTGACAAGATTTGGCTCATTCAGGATGGTCTAGTCATAGTAAATGGGATAAATTCTAATTGCCAAAGAAAAGACCAATACTAACAAAAGTCTGGATTTCTAATGATCATTATAGACTACTAATCCTCTAATATTTTAAATATTTTTAAGTCTCTTAAATTCTTTAAATATTTTTCTGAATAAAATAAAATCAAAACTTTATATCCAATGTATATGGTTTATGATTTCAAATGACATATTTCACATTGTGTGTATGTGTTGCAATTATAGAGCAAAAACCAAAGAACAAAGAACTTCATTTTAGAAAAAAATGGAAACAAGAAAAGACAAATTAAATGACATACAACTAAGAAGTGGCTGTCAATGGCATTGGCCATAACTCATTCTGTTATTTTATTATTATTATTCATATTAAAGTTCATCGTATGAGATAAAGCTCCAGGGTGCAATAAATAGTGTGATCTAGTGTGTATGCTGTGTCTTATTTGTAATTTTAAACAAAACCCAAAAGAAACTCTATGTAATCTTAGCACATCTAGGCTCTAGGCACCAAACTTTTATCCTTTCTTTGCAATGGCAAGTTTTTAGTTGACTTTTCCTTCCAGATGTGCTAGTCCTCTTATCGGCCTCCAATGGCTAGTAACTAAAGTGAACATATCTAGTAAAAATACATTCTCTAAATGTTCTACATGGTCTTTTGCTCCAGGAGTGGAGGATTCAAGATGTTGGAAGTATTTTCTACTAAGGTAGATAGGCATCAAATGCAAAAGATCTTAGAATATTCATCATTCGTACAAAATTCATCATTTGACTATCAAACAGAAAAGCTAAGGTTAAACAGAATTGTGAGACCCACAGAGACCCATGTAATGTGCCACTCCGCTTGGTGGCAGGAGGACAAACACAAGTGATAGTTCCCTTGATAACATATCATCAGTTTAGAGGTGGTGTGGAAATCCAGATGGAAATATTAAAACTTAACAAATTGAAAGGTGATAAGGTAGAAGGAAAGAGGTAGAATACTCCTTGTAAAAAGAGATGGCAGACAGCTGCATTCTGGGAACTCCAAGGAGTGATCAAAGGAAAATAGGACACAGCTAAAAAGGGATAAATATCTAGATATGTATCTGTGGTAATCCAAGTAAGACTTTTCAAGGCCTTGAGTAATCTTTCAACAACCATAAAAGTAACTTGAACATGAACTCAAGAACTGTATCTTATAACAAGGTCTTTGGTGAAAACAGATTTCAGGGAGCACCAAGAGAGGAAGGGCCAGCCAGGGTCATAAATAGTCTGCCTTTTCCCTTCCTCCCCTGACTTAAGCTCAATTCTTAGTTCTTTTGTATTTGAGATGGAAACAAAATCTTGGGTCATGACAATCCTCATAATCCCTCCAAAAGTGGAAAATATTCAGTGAACTAACCAGGCTGGAAAACTTGGTATCCTTCAAATAAAAGTAACATTTCCCCAGCATTTCTATGAGTCAGACACTGTAGTATTCAGATCTTGCCTTGCTGAACTTTCAAAATAATTCAATGAGTTAGCTAAAATCTTTATAATTGTTTTGAAGATGAGGAAACAAAGCTTCTAAAAGATTCAGTATTTTGCCCTAGGACATATAATGATTAAAGAAAAAATATAATTCATATCCAGATTTTCTTGAATCTAAACTATTTTGATACAATAAGTTTAGCAGTAAAATCTATAAATCTTTGCAAATTTCTTAGGAGTGAGACGTTCTTCCTGAGTAGTTATTTGAGTTAAAGATGCTGTTTGTGAAGGAAGAAATCTTTCTTGCCCTCCTTAGGCATTAGAATTTTAGTGAGGATAAGCAAGTCTACAAACTACTTCAAACAGTATGGCTAATGTCTGGAGGAGAGACAGAGGGGTCATGGGACAATTGGGAGCAGAGTATTGTCTGGGACTAAGGATGGTCAGGGCAGCTTTGAATAAGATAGTAAGGCTTTAGGTTAAAAATCATGGAGGTAAGACAATTATGAACAGGGACAGAGATTCTTACAAAGCAAAGGATGATGGCAGGGGCAAGGGGAGAAGTTCAGTGAGATGGAAGGTTAAGTGAAATATTTAACACAGAGCTCTGAACAAGTGAAGAACAGCTCCCACCCTGGAGGAAACTGCACAGGGGGTAGCCCTAGTCACAGTGCATGTGGAATGCAAACAGCCATAGGACACCAAAGTGGCCATGGAAGCCTGAGTCAACAGGTTGGATATGTTCTCTCCTTTCACCTATGTGGCTCACTCCCTCTCTGCTCTTAGAGAAATCCTGCTCCCTCTAGGGAAACTTTCTCATTCCAGAAGAGTATCCCTCTTCTATAGGGAGATTGTTCTTCTGTTGTCTGCATAGGGACAATCTCCTATAGGGAAATTCTTCTCGCTAACCTTTCTCGATTCCACCTCTGTTCTCTGCATAGTAGTTTGACTTCTCTGCCTATCCATTTCTTTCAAAAGCACACACTCATTAGGAACTATTTAACTTTTTGAAAGACAACATATGTAATCCCTGAGTTTCTTAAGAGGGAGAGAGAGAGAGAAATTTAGTTATACATTTTCCCCCTGCCCTCCTTCTCCTACATACATAATAAACACCAATGGGGGGAGGGAATTTTTTTTTTTTTTTTTTGAGACTAGATAGGGCAGTGTTGCCCAGGATAGTCTTGATCCCATGAACTCAAGTGATCCCTAGCTCAACCTCCCAGGTAGTTGGGATTATAGGTATGTGCCACCACACCCAGCAAGAGAGGTGATTTTGTCTATGACTTGATATAAAATTTTAATGTGAATTGAGATCAAAGGTAGAGGAGAAACAACAGAAAAGTTTTCCTACTCAGGTGGTGAGTCACTAAGCTTGTCCCAAGACTTCAATAGTTTTAGCTAATGTGGCTTTAAGCAGAATTAGTGATGAATCCTGCAAAAATCAACTGTCCCTTCTTTAAGGATGTGTTGAGATACTTATAATGTGGGGAGTAGGGATATCCAATTAAAAGAACATTGGGTTAGATTTCAGAGAGATTTGCAGATTAATTCCATCTCTATCATTTATTAGTTGGCCATTTTGAACAGTTCACTTGATCTCCTCAAGTTTCTTTATCAATTTGTGAAATTAAGGTAATTTTTTAAATGATAATTTTCTGAGGCACCCCTCTCCACCAGTCATCTTGTCAACCTTCTTTGCTCTTTTAAGTTCAAAATTCTATTGATTGCTAGCTAGGTGCTTGCCAGAGATCTAGTGTGCTAAAAAGTTTAAATGAGATAGAATGCTTAACAGATGATATTTAAATATGATATTTAAGTGATATATTTTGGTTCTATTGCTTAGCCCATGAGAAACTAATAAAGGTCAGTTATTTTATCAGTCTTACCCATGTAATGTATAAAGTAATTTTTCAAATAAACATTTTCATACCTTCTGAAAAATGTGGAATGTAGAATTGTTAATGTATTTGCATATCACATATGCTTTACACTTTTTTCATGGATTGTTAATTAGCTATATCTTCTAGAAGCAAAAAATAAATTGGCACAGCTACTTACTTTTCACCTATAGAAGGCACCATATTAGTAATTTAAGACATAAAATTCTTGGTTGATTTATAAATGATGGAGATAGGGATAAAAATCCTTGTTAAATTACAAAAGGGTGGAGTTGATAAATTTTTAAATCATTGCTTTTTAATGTAACAGCTCACTCTTTAAAATTTTAATGTGTATTGCAAAGACAATATAAAAAATGGCATACATCAGTTTGAAATGATAAAAATGTCATTATGACCTTCATGGATTTTTGTCTAGCCTAAGTAATCCCAGTAAACCCTACAGATTGAAGAATGCATCTTCAATCATTTCACTGCTTTTGCCCTTGATTTTTTTTACACATTTCTCACTAATACATGTTTTCTATCTTTCTAAAAAGAATGACATTAAAATGGGAAAGTTTTAAATGAAAGTTAGTGACTTGTCTAGGGGACTGGCTTAGATCCTGATACTATAGATTTTATTTGTTTTAATTGTATCAAATATGTCTACTGTGTGCTTTGCTTTTTTAAAGTAGTCAGCATATCTATTTTGAAAGATTTACAGTTTTGTTTCAAGAAAGCCCTTGTGGTAACTTTTGTCATGCAAATTTCTATTGGAAAGAACAGACATCCAGGTACTAAAATTAAAGTGAACCTAGTTCTGGCCAAAATAACTTAGATTAATGTGCGAACAAGGAAAATGCCATGAAATGAGAACAGAAAGGAAGAAGTAAGCCAAGAGTTTGACTACCTCAGCTCCTGCCTGTGTGCCTAGGATCAGTCTCTTGTCTGGCAGTTTGTCCAGTTAGAAATGCATGAGTTTCTCTGATCCAGCAATCCGAATGAAGTTTACTTAACACCGTATTTATAAAGTGAGGGGATACTGAAAAATGAGTGATTTCAACTTGGAAACTGCCAAACATTGCATGACTATATAAGTGGAGTTTTATTTATTTAGTGGTATGAGTTCTCTTATGGAAACTGGGTAATTTGGATTCTAAATAGTTGTGGAGGACCAGTGATGTGGAGGGGGGGTAGTGTGGCAAAGGAGAGTACAGGAAATCCAATACTGATAAGCAGATGAAAAAAATAGACACAAACCAAATACCTTCTACTTCACATTACTTCATAAGCCCCCAGTTTGAAGAGAAAAATGATCCTCTTCTCTCCTCTCTACCATACAGGCATATCTGCCTTCCCCAAAAGGATACCTTTGCAACCCAGTGCAAGTCTTCATTTGTGGAGACAGATACCTGACTTTTCCTTTGATTCACATTCCTGTGGATGAAATCTAATTTATCAACTGTATCCCTTCCAAAAATAATTAGGTAAAAACTATATTCATTTCTTAAAAAAAAAAAACTATAGGGAAATTCAGGCAGCTGTGGTGAAAGAATTTCTGATTTGGTGTAGTGGATACCATGTGTCAGACAAACCAAACTTCTGAACATGTTCTTTCAGAGATGTTCATAGTGACACATGCTACTCTAAACCCATCCATTCTCCTTGACCTCAGAGCTATTTGACTGCAATTTGGAGACTGGTGGTGATAGATAAAGAGATTAAATGAACTCCAGTGTCACTGGGTCAGTCAAAGCTTATGTTTCAAAGCTGTCTTCCTATAGATTCTTGACATAAAAAATTCATTTGTAAAAACAAATCTCACTATTATCATTATCACTACCACTTATGTTTATGGGACCCCAGGGCAGGAGGTATCTACATAGAAGAAAAATAGCAATCTAATTGCCAACATTTGGCATGAAGATAATAGAAAGACATTGCTAAAAAGTTCTAGTAATTTATTAGTCTAGATTGCATATCCTAAAGACTTATAAAAATCAACACTAGATAGGTCAACTCTACATACTTGCATATACAATATATGTGTATGTATAATGTATATATACACATACACATACATATGTGCATGCATACATATGTGCATGTATACATATACATACATGTATACTTATATACATATGTGTGTGTATATATATATATATATATGTATATATATATGTATATATATATGTATGTCTATGTCCTAAAGAACTTGGACTTTTAATTTGGGAAGCTTATCCAACTAATGTCTTATTTTCACAAACTTTCATGTGATTGAGAATAGCTAAGATTGTAATATATCCTAATAGTAAATAATTTAGAGTTGTCAAGAGTTTAAGGTAAAACTTTGGGGGTATGTAGTTGTTTTTTTAGTCTGGTGCAGGGATTTAAATTAAGGAGAACAATAATATGCTACTCTCTGTCTGGTGGAAAACACTTTCTGTGAAGGATGACAAGGTAGGGGTGGGCAAGAGACAACCATCTTTGAACCCCGGGTGGCAGGATGTGAGCTATGGAGTCTGGCAGGGATGTCTAATACCTAATCTAAAGCCAACCTTTCTGTGTTTCTGTCCCCTTTTATCTTCAAATATGGAACTATGTTGCAAATAAGTACAAATAAAGGATAGCTTATTGGTAGTGTACCCCAAATATTTGGGATGTAGAGAACTGGGTCACTTAGGAATGGTCGAACAACTTCCAAAATTAACAGATCCCAGAATCCTTTGACTACTGAAGAAAAAGCCATAGAAATTGTGTTATGATTCCTATGGATCTGCAGTGAAAGGAAAATTAACAGTGTAACTTTTACCAGGCTTGCTCTCCCTTGAATTAAAAATGTCATTATCCTCCTTCCAATATTTCCATGAGCTAGATATTATGCTATTTAAACATTGTCTCATTGAAGCCTCAAAATAACTCAATGAATACATCATTTTGAAGATGAGGAAACAAAACTTCTAAAAGATTCAAGTATTTTGCCCTGGGTCATATAATGATTAAGAAACAAATTTAATTCATGCCCAGATCTCCCTCAATCTTAACAGTCATAATACACTAACTTTACCAGTATTGTCTATAAAATGTTGTGACTTTCTGAAGAGTGAAAATAAAGCAATTATGCAAGCCTTTCTCAAGACATCCTCGAAACTTAGCCATAAATAATTTCTCAATGCATCTGATTCATAACTTCTATTCCATGTTAGAAGATAAAGGTCATATTAAAGTTCTCCTTAGCAGAAGTGGGCCAGGGTTCAGAAACAATGGCCAGAACGCAGCACACAAAGCTGGGTCATTTCCCATCTAAGATTGCTCTTTCCCGTGATAAAGAGTGAACCATGGTGTCTCCAATACAGGACATCAATGAGTAGTAAATAACAAATCCATGTGGATGGACTAATATATACACACATGCAGCTAGAATTAGGGCTTTTATTCAGTGATCTTGAACTATTTTAAATAGCTATATTTCAGTAAAAAATAACGTGAACAACATGTTTTTGAGGCAAAGTCTGTCTAAAAATACAAATTTTTGCTATTATCTCATTTCATATTTGACAGCACCACATAGCAGTTCTCAAGTATTTCAAAGTGCTGAAAGTTTTCTGAGCTTGCCCCATATCATATTAAATTATCTATATATGACAAATAAACTATATGCCCAAAGGCTATTCTAAATAGCTGAAGTCATTGGTAAGGCCATACAATTTAGTAAATTCATTCCTAGGCAGCTATCAGGAAAATACAGAACTACAAATTCAAAAGTAAAATGAATTCCATGCGATCACTAAAAGTCAAATTATGGCATCAAGCTAATTACCTCAAAACAAGTAAATGGATCAAAAAGACATGTGATATATACACAAGGGAATACTATTTAGTATTCAAAAAGGATAAACTCATTTGTGTCAACATGGGTGGAGTTAGAAGGGAACATGCTGAGTTAAATAAGTCAGAAGGAGAAAGATAAAACTGTATTGTATCATTATTATGTGTAACTTAGAGAAATCAAGGGTCAGATACTTAAAATTTAACCCTTCAAAGCTGACTACAGAACTGTCATACCCAGTGGAGAAGGGTATTGAGAAGGGTTAAGAACAAAAGGGGAAGGAAGCACAATCAATGTTGGAGTATGGGTAATTTGGTGGTGGCCAACCAATGAAATGAATAAGACATATTCTCATACTTTTGTTTTATAAATCATGCTATAATTATTGGCAAATATTTAATTTCCAAACTTATAAGCTTATTTCTCAGTCTTTTAAGTCTAGTGATGGCTCCTAAGCTTGTGGAATGCATTCTTTGAATAAATGAAGACTGGATCTAGGAGACTTATTTATTAATGTGTTTTTCTTTTTGTCAAGTCAAATGATATTTTTGTAAAACTGAAAACAGCTTTTAACTTAATAACCTAGATCTTACTATGGAGGTCAAGTGTTGGCCCCAACCTGCTGCAGGTGACAAAGCACTTCAGTCAAAGGACAAACATAGATTGATGATTGCTATCATCAGCTCCAACAGTATTAATCCACCATCAAATTAACGGAGCACCAAAAGTGATGACTGTTATTTTTAAAAATCAATCACAGTCCAAATGAAGGCATCCATCTTGAAATCCATGTCCCGTGCTCCTCAAAAAGTTGCTATGCTTTAAAAGTCCTTGCACTGTGACAGAATCACAGATGGAGGGACTCTCAGAGCTACACTTCAAATGTTTCAAGGGATATGAAGCAAGAAAATGCATTTGTGAAGATATGGCCTTTGAAACTGTTGTAGTTGTAGCAGATAATTATGCTTTTACTGTCAATTGGTGGTGTCTAAGTATTTAACTCCTGTTGAACAGTTCTCTAACCATATTCAGCCACCAGTATTAGCTCTTATTGCAGACCATCTCTAAAATCAGGCCACCCTTGAGAATGATGAATTCAAGAAAACTATTCATGAATGTGTGAGATATTTTAGAAATTGCTTTCTCAAGATATGATGATGAAAAAATTCAAACAGACTTATAAAGTTAACAATTGCAAAAATCCTTACTGTTAAATGTATTTCTAAAAAATAATTAGAAGAAAACCTATATATATATATATATATATATATATCATGCTTAAACCACCTATGTTCTGTTCTTCTACTACCTCCATTCACCACTCCTTTCCACACTTTCAACACACACAAAGATGCACACAGTCACGCAAATTAATGCACACAGGCATTCAGACATATGTGAATGCACATATACATATACATTCACATACACCACACACAGACACACACACACATTTTGCTTGTTTCTTGTTGTAGTAGTGATAGGGTGTGCCCCCCCCCTCCTGTTTAAGATTGCGGATTTCAAGGACAGGTATGCTAAAATGGGAGAATGACCTTAGTTGGAATTTCCCTTCAGGGGGATGCAGGGGAGAAAGAAGTGAAATAGTCAAGGTGAAACAGATTTCCTGGAAGGCGGGAAATCAGGGTATATAAAGGGTGTGCAAACAAAGAGAAGGATTCGATTCAATTGGGATTCCAATATGGAGAGGGGATAGAGAGGTTCAATGGAGGAGAGATGGGAATCAGCCATCTTGTAAAGATGTGAGCCATGTGAGCTTGGCCATGTGGCCACCAAGGGCCTGCAACCCTTGGCTGACCCAGACTGGCAGCATGTGTGCTGAATGTAGTTAAGGAATTTGAAGATTAGAACTCCGTGTTGGAGTTTGTTTTGCTGAGTTTGACTTGTGTCTGAAAACGGCCGTGCAAAAGTTAGGCCTGAGAAGAAAGTGAACTTTGCTGGTTCGGCACCATGGAGTTCCTGCTACCTGAAGGTGACAAGGAGAAGACAGCGTGGAAGACAAGGAGGAACAGTCAAAGGAACATGTCTTCAAGTGTCTAGAGATGAACTCTGGACATTGGTGAGATGATCAGGATTGAGAGACTGAGGATTTGGGGGCAATATGGGAAAGGACTTTGGACAATACTGAGAAAGGTTTTGGACAATGTTGAAGTATTCTGAGTCTTACATGTTTCTATTGTAATTATTAAGATAATTAGAAATCACTTTGTTAGAAATAAATTAGTCTGCATTGCACTGATAGTCTTACATTGGTTTGGTATTTTGGTTGAGAATGTTTGGTTGAGGCTGGGGATGGTGGTAAGAACCCACAAGTGGAAAGTTTAAACTGTGTTTTAAAGTTTTTCTTTTCTTCAGTTTTTGGAGCTGAAAGCAGAGAGCAGTTGGCTGGCTTTTGCATATCAATGGTAAAGGTGATCAGTGAAAATGCTAATGAAGAGTGTGTAGCCTGCTTTGTAGAAAATAGCAGGCAGATAAGTGTATCCAGTTAAGGCTAAAGGTAAATGCAAAGGAACTGCTTGTAGCCTACTTCCGAGAGAGAAGCAGGCTTGTATGTGTTAAAGTGAAGGCAAATAGTTCCTTCGGGTCACCCACTTTCAGTAGTACATAAAAGCAAATCCACATATCTTATTTTACCATTACACCTATGATGATTTTATGCATATTGCTAGATTCAAAAATTAAATATGTATTCATCCAACATCTATCATCTAGTAGTTATTAAATTTAAATTGTCCCCAAATATTTCAACACATTTCTTTCCTGATAGTTTACTGATTAAATTTATTGGTTTCCAAATGATAGACAATATTATTTACACGATTCCTTGTATAACATCCAAAATTACTTCAGTGAGCAGTATTTTTGACTGATAAACATTAATTTCCTAATTAACCTTATATTAATAAAATCCTCATAAGTGGAAACCAACCAAAATGTTGTGTGCAATAAATGAACAGAAACATTGATCCCTCAAGTTCAAATCAGTATTAAACTAAGTAAAAAATCTCATACAACACAAAAAGTTATATGAACAAATACTCCTTTAAATATGAATATATAAAATAGTTTGAGGATAACAACACTTAAAGAGAACAAATTGAAATTAAGTTGAATTTTTCAAATTCCCTTGTTATTTTGGGCATGTTTGAACCTACGTTGTTTCATGATCTTACATGAAGCTTGACAATAAATGCTGCTGCATGTAAATTTGAGAGAATCAAGTGAAAATATGCCAGAAATCACCCAGCACACAATAAAGCAGTTGTAAAATGTTGACTCGGTAAGTTCTGTCTAAATTTAGTTTTTGTTTAGTCAAAATTCTTTGATTCTCCTCCTCAAGGGACTATAAGTTTCACATACTCTTTCTCATCTTTCTCTAATTCTTGCATGACAAAATCATGAACTCAAAATTCAGCAATCTACTATGTTACATCTACACACATAAAAGTACATAAAGAAAAGCTAACATTATTACTATTTTTTTTTTTCACATTGCATTCATATCCAAAAATTTCAAGGTGTGTTGTTAATTACTGCCTGGCAATTATCAGCTAACTCTCTGGTCCATCTTTGTTCTTTCTGCTATAACTGATATCTATCTACACAACCACTATCATCTCCCACTTTCATAGATCACCACTACCATGACTCCCGACACTTGCTCCTGAACACTCTGACTCTTTTTCTTTCCCATAGAGAAAATAGCAATATTGAACACAACTACCTGAATGTTTAAAATCTGAACACTGACAGCATCCACTGTAGCAATGATGTGGAGCAAAAACTCTTCTCTATATTCCTGGTGGGAATGCAAAATGGTACAGTCACACTTTGGAAGACAGTTTGGTGGGTTCTTACAAAGTTAAAAACATTCAGTCAAAGGTTTTTGAAATCGTATGTCCACACACAATCCCATACATGGATGTTTATTGCAGATTTATTCCAAACTGTCAAAACTTGGAAGCAACGAATATCACCCTCAGTTGCTGAAAAGATAAATAAATTAGCACCAGATACACTCAGTACTGAAAAGAAATGAACTATCAATTCATGAGAAGACATGGAGAAAACAAACAGATATTAGTAGGTGAAAGAAGCCAATCTGAACAGGCTACCAGCTATCATTCCAACTATATGCTATTCTGAAAAAAGCAAAACCATGGAGACAGAAAAAAGAAAGGGTATTAAAGAGTAGTGTAGGATTTAACAGACCATGGAATATTTTTAGGAAAGGGAAAATATTATATACGATGCCATTATGTTGAGTATATATCATTATATATTTGTCCAACCATAGCACATAGGATTTAGAAAAATCAAGAATGAACCATAATGTAGATATTCGCCTTGGATGATAATGACAAATCAGTGTTAAGTTTATCATTTTTAACAGTTGCACCTCTCAGGTGAGGTATATTGACAATGGGTCATGCCTTCATGGGGGTAGGGAGTACTTATAAATCTCTATACTGTTCCACAATTTTGCTAAGAATCTAAGTATTCTAATTATATTCATAATAAAAAATAAAAATTGTGATTCTCCCAAGCAGCATCAAGCTATCAATTCATACACAGAGGCCACATGATCAGCTCTATTTAAGGACAGCATTCTAGCAATTCATTTTTTCCTGATAATGATTTTTCATATATTCACTAAATCATTTCCATCAACATAAAAACATGTTACCACCACCTTATTAAGAGAAAAAAAAAGATATTTCCTTGATTCGTTTTTCTCTCCCAGCTACCACCTATGTGACCGACACAACACTGGAATTCTCAAATATGTCCAATCCCTGATTCCAGAAACCTGCAGATATGTTAGGTAACATAGCAAAGGGGAATTTAAGCTCACAGATAGAATTAAGTTTGCTGATCCTGTGACCTGACAATAAAGAGATTGCCCTAGGTCATCTGGCAAATCTCAGTGTGAACACATGGGTCCTTAAATGAGAAAGATGGAGATTGAAAAATAGAGTTCAGTATAAGTGGGGTAAAGATGGAGAAAAAAAATACAGTTCAGTCAATGCAGGTAGATTTCAGAAATTAGTGAAGAAAAGGAAAGGGGTTCTACCACAGAATCATCAGAAGAAGAGAAGTTTCGCTGACCCCTTTTTCTAAGAGTAGTGAGACCTGTTTTTAAATTGCAACCCTCCCAAGTGGTAATATATTAAATTGATGCTTTTTTAAGTCACTGATTTTTGTGGGAGTCTTTTACGACCAGCAATGGGAAATTAATCTAGATCCCATTTCTTTCATTGTCTTTGCAAGAAAATTCTGTTGCATATCCTTTCTTAACTCTATTTAATTCTTCACATTTTACTTCATTGATTTTATTCAAACAATTAGAGCATTTGACAGAGATGATCAGTCATTTCTGGAAACACAGTATTAACTTGGTTTCTAGAATACCAAACTCGCTTGAATTTCTTCTTTCCTCTTGAGCTCTCTACTTTGCTTTATTATTTATCTTACCTATATTAGTTTGATGCTGGACAAGCACAGGACTTAGTTGTTGGAACTTTCTAATTTACTTTTATGGTCATATCAAATTTTTCCATTTAAAATCAATCAATATACCAAAAACTAGTTTTCAAGCACTAACTCAGAGCTCTCCCTCACACTGCAACACTGTCAGTCAGTGATACTAATGTACAATAACAAATAGGGACTATTGAACTTATATCAAACCTTGTTCTAGTAGAAGCATCCTACTTCAGCTGACGGATGCAGCTTACACATCCTTTCAGCTGCTCATGCTAACATTCTTTTGACTTTGTCTCACATTCTATATCCAGTCTATCAGAATCTCACTGCCTCTAGATTAAAACTATATTCAGAAGTTGACAACTATTCCTTGCTTTATTGTGAAGCCTAGTTTGCTCTAAAACAACCTGCTGCCCTGGACACTCCACAATCTACTTACTACCCTAGAATATCTTCCCTCATCCACCCATCTGCAATATAGTAGTTTTAAAACCTTACCACATTATTCTTTAGTTAAACCTTCCAAAAAAACTCCTCATTTTACTTAGAAGAGTCAAATAATCTTCAGGGGTGTAGGTTAAGTGATTTTGTTAGACTTTTCCTCCATTGCTCTGCATAGCCAGCACTGAGGGCATCTTCCCCTTGATTGTTCTGCACAGTGGATTTGTACATGTGTAAGTGTGCACATCTGGACCTAGGGGTTGGGGGTAGGATAAAGGGGTGAAGAGAAGCTGCAAAGATAGCATGAGATTGAGATGAGAGAGAATAAGAGACTGCAAGAGAGTATCCAGAGAAAGAACAAGAAAATTCTTAAGTGTTTGCCTGCCTCCTGGCCCCCAATCCTGGTCCTGCCCATGCCTTCCCTGGTATGTCTGTGTAACTGCTAGAACCAAGAAAGAGCCTATGCTCATTGGTGAACCTGATGCTTGCAAGACACTGGGCATTATGAACAGGCTAATTGTCCTACAATTGTCTATGAGGAGGATTGGTTACATTACAAGAGGTATCTGAGTTATGGCTTTAACACAGTTGCAACCTCATCCATGTTGCTATTTGTTCATACTGCTCAGTTTATACAGTATGAACTATTTGTTCATACTGGCTGCTTTATTTTCCTTTGTCACATCAAGAACACTCTCCTTTTAGTGTTTCCCTCACTGTTTCTCTCCCAGAAATGCTCTTCTTCAGATTACTTGCTTGGCCAGCTGCTTCACCACTCATGCTGTTTGCTCTAATAAATACCACTTATCTAATGAAAACTGTCCTTGCCTGTTTCCTATTCAACCTGTCCACAATCTTCTCTCTCTGCCATTCTTCCATCCTCTCATTGTGCCTATATTTTATTTTATTTCATAGCATGTATTATCTCCTTAAGTGCTATGGGAATTACTTCTTTATTATAGTCAAATTTTTATTATATCCTCATCTCCATAATGTATTCACAAGTAGAGAAAATATCTTGTCCTCCTTCAATCTTTCAACTTCTCATTCCCTAGAACAGAACCTGGCACATAGTAAGAACTCAGTAAACATAAGCGAAAACATTTTCGAGTATTTGTATACTTGCTTTTTTTTTTTTTAGACTAAGTCTCACTATTTCTGTCCCTGGAATCTCAGGTTCACATAGCCTGGGGTACCACAGACTCAAGCGATCCCCAGCCTCAGGTTCCCAGGTAGCTGGGATTACAGGGATTACAGGTGTGTGCCACCACACCCAGCTATTTTTGGGGATTAGGTCTCACTACATTGCCCCAAACAGGAGTAGAACTGCGATCCCTAGCCCCAGCAGCTTCATAGGTTGAAACTTACAGGCATGCACCACCATGCCTTGCTTGTACCTTTATAAATTAGTAATTAATTAGCTGAATTTTATAAGTGAAAACCAGTATTTACTAAGCATGTAGTGAGTTAAGACTTGATAATGCTCATTTATTCTAGTGTTTGATACAGTCCTTTAATGTCTAGAAGAAATTTTGAATTCCTATGGATCAGTATAAAAAAAGACTATAGGCTTATAAATCAGTAGTTCATTACCTTAATATTTAATAGAGGACATAAATTAAAATGAAAGAACTATTGTGTCTTTATCTCAATAGGTTTCCATATTTGTTTTGTCACACAACTTGTTACGTATCTATTAAACACAAAAACAAAAAAACATATCTTATAGCTCTTACTGACACACAAGAAATGATCAGAGAGGACTAGCATGATAATGCACTCCTGAGGATTACTTTTACTGTTAATAATCTTTAATTTGAGCATTATTATATTTGACACAATGAACTAAAGTTGAAACTCATGAGTGGAAAATTTATTACAATTCTACCCACTTTAAATTAATAACATCCCACACAAGGAGACGTAAGGATATATTGGGGCACAAGCAATGCAAAATTATGACCTTACCAAAGCCCAATCTTATATATAACTCATAATAGATACCTACTAAATTTGAATTAAGTATGAGAGTTTAAAAATATTTATTTTTCCATGTTGACTACTTTGATGTTTTTAAATGACTTCAAAAATAAATGATTTCAGTCTGGCATGGTGGTGTATGACTGTAATCCCAGCTATTTGGAAGGAGGAGGTTAGGAATCACTTGAGTCTCTGGGTTTGAGACTACTCTGGACAACATAGCAAGAACTAGTCTCAAAAAAATAGTGTAATAGCACATGCCTGTAATCCCAGCTACCTGGGAGACTGAGACTGTAATCCCAGTTACCAGGGAGACTGAGACCATGGGTTTGGAACTACCCCGGCAACATAGTGATACCTAGTCTCCAAAATAATAATAATAATAATAATAATAATAATAATAATAATAATAATAATCAAACAAACAAATAAATAAAGGATTTCACATTCTAACTCATTCCTGAGGTTTGTTTTCTCTGCTCTGATATATGGCATGTATGACAGCAACTTTACACGTGTTTACCTACAGGTTACTGACTTTTGGAAGAACACCCTTGATTCCTCTTTTCCAGTTTCTCTAGAGTACCTTCAACCTCTTCCCCAATTAAACTGAGATAACATAAAACTTACACCACCATACTTACTGCATTAGCTGCTTATACTTTTGTTCTGTTCACCAGATGCCTTCTTTAGAAAATATAAGACTTTATATTGGAAAATCAATGTTTTCCCCAAAGTTTGTGAGACATGCTACTAACCTTGAGTAGATCTACTTTCCAGCAGTTGCCCTGCTTCATCTTTTGTGACCAGTGTTTTCCTTCTGAGGGAACTGGGGTAAGGGGAACAACTTTATCACAATAGCTTCCTAGATAAGTTATAAAACCTGGAGTTTCTGGTCAATCAGCTACTCAAGGAAAGCAGCACACACCAGGTGTATTTCATAAGGCTGTG
The DNA here is from genome assembly GCA_004024945.1 of Uropsilus gracilis. NCBI lineage: Eukaryota > Metazoa > Chordata > Mammalia > Eulipotyphla > Talpidae > Uropsilus > Uropsilus gracilis. Next base: position 17,997 of record PVHY01001672.1, read on the forward strand.
TGTCCATGTTATTATGTGTATCCATAACATTATGCAGAGTATATTGTTTCCAGGTGATGGAAGCAAATTAAAGGCTAATGAGAAAAAAGAGACAGAAATATTGTTCCTCATGGCTTCACTACCCTGTCAATAACTAATAGATGAAGGGACCTCAAAAGCTGTGATTCTTCCCTAACTCTGTGGTTGGAACGGAAGTTAGTGGAACATTTAGATTCATTGCAATCTAATGTTCTAGAGGATTTTAGGAAAAGGTATAATACACACTCTTATTTAAAGCATTTTTTAAAGGCATGAAATATAATCTCTGAATTAACTTCAAAGAAACTGAATCCTGATACAGATAAGAGGCGCTTAGCTTCAGCAGTCAAGTGGCCCTTTGAAGACCTTCGATTGTGTTTCATGTGCTATACTCACCTCTTGCCAACTTGGGGAAATAGAAAAAAGGAACAAAGATGAATGTCTTTTCCCCCTCTTGCATTAGACATAGAAACTAAGAGAAGGATGAAAGTATTCATGAGGATAATAAACTACTGTTTGTGGCTGCAAACTTAAATATCAAAGGACACAATGAGAAAAAAGAGTGACTGAGGGTGTATATTATCAAACAGTTTGCTATTTTACGCCCATTACTCTAATTCGAGCCTGTATCTCCTCTTCTCTTCCTTTAAATAAGAATACAGAATCACGATCAAGCTTTTTAAAAATTGCTTTGTTGATTTTATCTTATTAGAGAACAAATATATCTTTCCAATACCTGTGATACTTAAGCTAAAAGATTTTTTCTTTTTATATATTTTAAGTTCCTATAACTAAAATTATAAAGACATATGCAAACAAGGTGGAAACAGATGTTTTGTAATTTTAAGGCCACATATAATCCACTGATTCAGCTACTTTAGAGGATAAAGTTATTTTATGAAAAATTTGCTCTTCAATGCAGCTAAAATCTAAGTACTTCTCTCTCTTCTGGAATAAATGAATAAAATGGGAAAAGAATGTATGTGTATTTGTTTTTTAATTAGAAACATAATCAGAAACACTACTGCAGACTCTCACCTATGAATTAAAATGCTAATTCGTTCAAAGGAAGAATTATTTGATGTCCCCCTTTGAAATATAAGAAATACACAACAAAGAGAGGAGGAGAAAGATGCCATAGGAAGTCAAACACACATTTGCAAAGCTAATTGAGCAAATTCACCACTATTTGACATTTTGCTAAAAGAAAAGTAGTCTTGCAGTTGGATAAAAAGAACAATGCAAACAAAGACAGAAAAATACACAGTCTAAATTGATCTGTTGAACCCCCAAATACTAAGATAGCATTGTATAAAGTGTAAAATTGAACTGTAACAGAAACAGTTTTTGCCGTAAGATCAGAGTGAACTATAGGTGATCTTCTCTTTTTTTAATTTCCTTTGTGAAAAATCAACCTCTGCGAAAGACCACAAGCTTCCTAAATCCCCAAACCCTCATCAGGGTTAACAAATGAAACACACAAATGAGGATTAGGAAGATTTCCCATCAGGAACATAGTAAAGGAGATTTAGGAATGGGGAGTTATGGTAGAGTCCAAGAGTGAACATGGGAGTAATTACTTTCCAGCCCATAATAACACAGGACACTAATTTGCTAGACTTGGCTTATTTCTAAATGTAAATCTTCTGCCAAAATTTCACTTTTTAAGGGAAAATCATATTCACATTTTGTGTTTTCTAATCATAACTTAGCCCCAACATCATCTTTTTCTAGCTCTCTTTCCACTCAACCCAATACTGAAGTGAAAATGTTCCGATTAACAGCCAGGTTCATACTGGCATAGAACACATATTGCTTTAGGAATGCCAGATCCACATGGAAAAGAAAGAACTTGTTATTTTCTCTTCATGGGATGCCAACTAGTTGCCAAGTTAAAGGACCAATCACACCTCCCCTTTGCAAACATCCCCGTGGACCTCATCAAATTCCAACAAAATATTGAATCCATAAGTGATAGAAACCTGGCTTCAGGTGATACTGTTAACCTCCTAGGGTATTTATAAAGCCTTTTCAATTTAACCTGTATGTCCTGCAGCATCTTTCTTGTACCACTGGAAAAATAATGACTCTTTCGTTTAAAAATGTGGCCTTGGGCATGGGCAGATGCCTGGTGTGCTTATAAAGTTACCTGTCTGTGTGATATTGGCTTATTTTTTAATTGCAATGATGTTATGGTGAGAAAGGCCACAGCAGGATTCTTTCCTCTCACTGACCTGATGAGTACTTTGGGGTCTGTCTTAATAAAGTCCTGTAGGAATTTTTTCACCATTGTTCAGAGGGAATGGGGATCTCCTGTTAAATTAGTTTCACTCCACTGTGAAGATTTGTGGAGCAAAGGCAGAGCTGGAGATGTTAGCTTGGGAAGGATTGTTTCAGGATTCAACTGCATCTTACACTCATCCCAGTAGACTGTGTGTTTTCTTCTCCTCAGTTCTTTCTGGGGAGATTTTCCCACAGACTATGGATAGGGGGAAACCAATGTAGACCCTGTTTTTTGCAGTTCTTGTTCCCTGTGCCTGAATGTAGCATCATCTCTTGTACACATGCTTATGTCAGAGCATATTAATATCAGAGAGGGAGATTGGTTAGCATAAGATGCTGTTTGGAGGGGGCGTATGAAAAACAAAATAAAATGTGCACAAAGAGACACTTATAAGAAATAAATTAACTGAAGAAACAGCTGTGTTGATAGGAGTCATATTCACACAGCCATCACAATTCTGCCATCAAAGCTTGATTAATATTAAAATAACAATGATACATACATATGTAAGCTTCTGGAACAAGGGATCCCTTCCATTTCTGAAATCAACTTGGTTTTCTCTCTTAACACCTCATCTTCCATTTTTCCCCCACAGTATTCTGTTTAGAGTCAAAATAAGGAGTTCTACAGGGAACCCCATTCTTTGTTGAATTGCAGGCTTCTAAAGCAGCAAATCTCGACAGTCAAGAAGCAGTGATTTCATGATTTATTAGCATTCAAACAAACTTTGTATAGATTCTCTTATTCCCAGTTTTATCCTTAATATTCTAGACCAACCCCGATCATGTACATGTCTAGGTTTCTGCCTGAATGCACATCTAGTTATCAGTCTCCCAGATCCTACAGGCTCATGCTAAAAGTAATTTTTACTTTTACATGGTCAGCTCTGCCTTTCACCTGGAAAAATTGATAAATTATTAAGCAAATACAGCATTAAAAGGGAAATGGTGATTACTCAAAAATACACAAAAGAAGATATAAAAAATTCTTTTCATGTTGCAAAATTAAATCATTCACTGTCCTTTTGAGTCAGCATATATATATATATATATATATATATATATATCACCAACTATGTGTGAAATACTTCTGATAAACTAAATGTTAATTAACTATTGCCATTAAAACAAGAACTCTGTACATTGAAAAAGTAATTGACTTTTCCAAAGTCACTCAGCTAATAGTATAGCAGAGTCAAGACTAATACCAAATCTCCTTATTCCCCATCCAATTTCCTTTCAACTCCACCACACTCCTTGATCTCAGTGTCTAATTTCAAAAGTCCAGGTTTTAGAAAATCCAAGGATAAAACACTGAGACTTTGATTGTGGCAGAATGTCTCAGCTGTATTACCAGAATCTCTGGGGGAATTATAAATCTCCCCAAGTGCTCAACCAATTACTTTCCCACTCATTTTCAACAGGCTTAGTCTTTAGAGAAAACATTTGTACTGGATTACTTGGATCACTTAAATGGAAACACAACTTCTTAACCATTCATTCCAGTCTACTTTCCAAATCATTCTTCTTTCAGGTGATGGATAATTCTTTTATTCTTTCCAGAAAGACACCACACACAAGTAGTTATCCCAAAACACACACACACACACAAATTTTATTCCTTAATATTTCTGCAGTTTTGCCATTTCTTTCCATCCTCAAATTTAAACAGGTAGTTACATGAATAATATTTTTTTAAAAATCAAACAAAATAATCATTTCTGCAGATATTTATATTTACCTAGATCATTTTCCCCCCACTCATTATGAAAATGACTGTATGATTGGCAGTAGTTTACAGGTTCCATTACTAAATAATGAGTTTTACCTCTGAGATAACCACTGATCTATAGACTCCATTGTAAAAGTATTGGTTTGAGAAACATTTAGATAGATAATTTGAAGCTAGTAGATAGATGACCAATGGAAAGATTAAAATCTAGGCTTTTTGGTATATATCTGCTGCCAAGAATTTACTTTAATAATACTTTAACTTTAAAATGTTAACAATTTATATTTGACATGTTTATTTTCATTATAAATGTTAATTTCAACAAAAGTATGTATGCCTACAACCTATCTTCTCGTCCAAATTCAATTATCTGAAATTAGTATTTTATAGAAAAAATAAGATAAGTTGTTATCATAATTTAACCCTTTCTTCATTCATAATATAAACATATACTTCCCAAATTTAGAAATATATACTAATGAGATCCTCATGGATATAAAGGGTTTTTCTAGAGAATGTCTATTGCGGCACTGCTTATGAAAGCAAGCTATTGAAAATCAGATGTCCAGCAATAGAGGATGAAAATATTTATTATGATAAATGTCATATAATGAAACATAAAGCAGTTATCTTAAATTATGTGATAGAAGACTCAAGATGTTCTTGATGAATGAAACATGAAAAAACATACCTCATGATGACACTTTTGTGAAAGAGCATATGATGGAACAAAGACAAGACAAGCACTAATATGGAGTATTATTTTAAAGGGGTTATCTGAGACTATTTTGACAAGTCTTAAAATTCTGAAAATAGAGATGATATAAGGAGAAAAATTCAGGTGATGTGAAATTGAGATTGCAGAGCTTATTTCTCAGCAGAATTTCCTTCTCCATTTCTTTCTCTTATCTTACATACCTTAGAATTTTACAAATTAATAATGTTTTTGTTCCCTAATGTCATTGATTTATATTAAATAAATAGATAATGTTTAAAATATATTTTGTCAGATACATTATATCTTAATAAAATAACTTCAGATTATTTTCAAAGAGAAGTGTGAGGAAGAATAAGGCCACAGAGCATAAGGTAAACTATGCGTATGCCAAGAGAATCTCTTTATTTCTTTGCGTACAAGTTTCCCCCTCAGCAATGAGGATAATAGACTAAATGATCTCATAAATTCACAGGTATCCTAAAACTCTGATGAGAAATAGTGCATGCAAAATAGAGAACATGAAATAGAAAATCAAAAGAAATAGAGCCCCAGTCTCTCTTATCTGTACTCCAATTTTATCCTAATGGTTTCCAAATTGTCAGGAGAACTTGCTAAGGTTACAGTTACCGCTATTATCTTAATCTGTTCAATTTTTGGCCCCTTAACTATTTATATAATGGGGATATCTGATTCCATACATCAGATCTTGAATTTAAGGGTCTGTATTTTGAAAACTTTTAGTGGTTTTGCTACAATAGTAGGGTAATTACTTGGGGAGCATTGGTCAAACTGGGTGTTTCTTATAATATTTCTAGCTTAGAGTAAGACAAATAAATAGGCTAATGAAGAAAGTATTTGATCACTTGTTGATTTTACATTAAAATTTCTTACATATTTTTAATCAGTGCAACCATTTCCCTTTATTGAAATGCCAAAGGTTAAAAGTTTCTTGCTCTTATTATACAAGAAAGGTAGACACATTCTGCCAAACCATTTTGAACATCAGTATAGACTACTTTGCTACCAAATTTGCAGATATTGATATTCATAGTCATTTCTCAATAAACATGTTCTATTAAGGGTCATAAGGTTAAGGACCTCTTTATTAATTTGGTAAGGCATTGAATCACTTACGATTATATTTGTTGAAAATCTCAACTTTAATGTAACCGTTATACATAGTAGAGATCAATGATTTAATCATTTTAATAGGGTTATTGCTCCGGTGTCCAATTTATTATATGAGTTATGTGGCTTTGAACATTTCAAAGAGATTCTGTTTTAGTTTCTAATTCAAAATTTAGTAGATGACCTTGAAGGATCTAAAGAATATCGTCGAAAATATACATTAAAACTGTATAAGGGACATAGAATAGGGCTACTGAAATAAAATAAAATAAAATAAAATAAAAATAAAATAAAATAGGAGTAACTAGTCTGGAAATTAAAATCTAGGCCATTAAAAAAGCAAATGTCTTCAGTTCTAATATCTATTTGTAAACATTGTCATGAAAGTAAAATTTCTGATTCCATTTCTGTCATACACATGTACACTTCAAACTTGACATCACTTTCCTTAATGATAGCTTGAAAGTAGGCATTGGTTAAGCAAGGCAGCCCATTCTGTGTTCTGGGCTTTGATATCAACCCAGATGTGCCTGATTCAGAGCCCATATACTTGTAGGTTTGTTCGCTCACCTTAAGAAATCATGGTAGACTCTGACATGGGGTTGGAGAACAGGATCTCTATTTTACGCTGAACTCTCTGATGGGGTAAGTGAGTAAATGTAATTTTAAAATCCTTCTCTGATTCATTAATTTTTCAGTGTTATCAATAATGAGACTGATATGTCAATCTCCATTTTTCTGAATTTTAAGCCTGTATCTGAGTTCCATATAGAAGGAAAGGAGGGTGCTATTATGGACCCTATAACATCCCACTTAGGGGATTTATAGAGGATCTCTCCTTACTATCTAGAAAACCTGTATTCCAGGAGCCAGAAAGACTTTTGAGTGTCTCTCCTCCCCTAATTACTAGATGCATGATTGCATAATGACTCAGTTACAAGTCCAGCCCTAAGGTTCTCTTTGCAAAAGATGATTTACACATATCAAGGGAAGTTTAAATTAGTGGTATAAATGGCTTAAAGACTACTGGGGTTATTTTCCCCTATATTTTCTAATAATACACTGATTTTCCCTCCCTTCTCTTAGTGGTGGGAGTGTGGCCATGATCCTCCTTCACTTCCCCCCAGAAATATTCCTAGGGATTTGTGTTATTATTGTCGGTAATGAAGATATTTCCCTTGGCATTTCAAATTCAATAATAACTTAATTTTAGTCTCAATTTTATTTTTATTCCATGTAGAAAAATGTGAACCTGTTAAGAGTAACAGTCATGTTCTCCAGCTCTTGAAGATTCTTTTGCTGAAATACATGATAATGATCAAACAGAGATGAAAGTCCTGTTTTACTCTTGACCTTTTGGTAAAATAGTTGCAAAATTCAGTAAACACTTTGATTTGCTTAGGTCAAGTTGAGTTGAGTGTTATTTATTGCAACCAAAGTATCTTGACAAAAGCAGAAAGCACAGACATAAAATAACTTCTTACAACGTAAGTAATATGGTTATTACCTTGAAAATCAAATAATAAAAACAAACTATAATTACTCCAAATTGTTGATATATATTAGCATATTTTCTGTATTTTATAAAATGTAAACATATGCATACATGTGTAGCCACAAATAAATGACCAAAACACTATTTTAAAACCGTGTATTTTAAATTCAGTTTTATTCACTAACAATTTGTCATGAAAAATTACTAAGTGCATTGTTATTTTTATGCAGCAGAACCAACAATATATCAAAAACCTCTTAATCCTTCCCTTTTATCTTTCCCCCTTTAATCCTTCTTTCCATCTCCCCCCCCACATTTTTAGCAATAAATATTTAGATCTTACACGCTTCTAGAAATTGTACTAAGTACTGGGGAGTTAGCAGTGAACAAGAAAGGGAGAATTCTCCTTTGCATGGAGATTTGGAGTGGTGGGGTTGAAATTCAACACTGAATAAAGCAAAGTTGGATAATATAACTAATACCAGGGAAACAAACAAGATTGTATGATGAAAGTAACAGGAGGGGAGGAACAAGCATTAGGTAGAATGCTAAGGAAATGTTCTTTGGCAAGGTAAGAAATGAGCTTGACCTTGTTGAGAGAAAAACTGTCATATCATATTGGGACAGAAGTTATTTAGGTCAAGAAAATACCCAGCATCTGGCCCTGACAGTGAGGATAAGGTTGGGTATCTGAGGAACAGATATATAAAGGTTGAGGGAGCAACAGACTATTAGGGCGAAAAATGTATACTGAGGACACAATACAAGTGACCTTGGCATCCATGTGAAGGAATTTGGACTTTATTCTAAATGAATGAAAATGATTATGATGCTTTTTTTTAAAAAAAGGACAGATGGAATCTATCCAGTACATTCAATTTATTAAGAGAACTGAATGGCTTTTATTAAAAGATGGTAGCTGAGATGAAAAAAAATAAATAACTTTTATGGATCTGTATTTATTTTCGAGGTGGAATCCACAGAACTTGCATTTGAGCACTGAGAGATGACTATCCTGAGCACAAGCTTCATTCATATAATGAATCAGAGACCTTAAACTTATCCTGAGCTTCCTTCCATGATTTTGGGCATGTTCCCACAGATAGCACATAAACTGTGATCACACTCTTATTGTTGGAAATTCTGAGAAATTATTTACTTCTTTCCCCCTAATTTATTGACCACTGCTTAATTTCTGGAAAAAAAAACATGAGTGGAAAGAGGAATGACTGGTGAGTTTAAACTCTGCTGTAGAGACGCTGTTCTGCAGGAGGGTGGAAAGCTGGCACAGTGGGCTCAGCAGCTGGTTCAAACATTTTGAATCCCTGGGCATAGAAGCTCAGATCTCAGCAGGATTCACTCAACCATTCATCCTTCCAAGGTAGATAAATTGAGTGTTGCACAATTTAGAACGTGTGTGTCTTTCAGATAATGCCTTAAAAAGCGAATTCTGTGTGAACATTAAAGACTCCATCACGCTATAGAGGACTAGGGGCCACCCCTGTGTCCTTGGCCTAAATTTCCTCCTTCCATAATGTAATAGGGTGAACTCATTCAATTGCCAATATTTTACAGCCGCTAAGTCTATGCAGTGTGCCTGGGTCTTTGGAATTCTTCAGAATGAAATCAGCTTCATTAACAAAAAAAAAAAAAAAAAAAAAAAAAAAAAAAAAAAAAAAAAAAGAAAAGAAAAACCTGTTTTGACGAACTATGAACCCTCCAAAGTTGACTTGAGCTCCTCATGCCTTTTCATGATATCCCAGCACAGAGACTCCAGCCTGCTCAAACTGGAACAAACACATTTTGTAAGTGAAAGGTAGCTTGATCTTTGCTATAGGAGGTTGTGTGCTTGTTCTGATACCCATGGAAGTTCCACCACTGAGGGTCCCCTGCCCTGAGGATAATCCAGCTGAAAGTACTGAAAGATGTGGAAAAGGACACCCAGACGGTCAGTAGACTGCTATGCCTTTTATTTTATTTTTTCTTTTGTCGATTAGCAACCTCTGCAATGAAACTGGTGGGTCTCAGCTGGAAATAAAATGCTGAAGTCTCAGTTACATATTTGACCAGAATACCTAATGCATGTTTGGAAGGGGACTTAGCAAATAAATTCTTCAATAGTTTGTTGCACATTCCTATTGTTAAAATCATAGAAAAGTTTCACTTGCTCAATAGTGAGTATATATATATATATATATATATATATATATATATATATATATATATATACCCTATTCCCTCTCATTTGTTGTTAAACTAATTAGTTGTTCTCTCTCTCTCTGAAATCTGCCACATGGATTTCATTGCTAAACAGTGAAACTAAAGCAAGAAGCAAGAAGTCATTTTTATTTTTCATTTTTGAGTTGCAAAGACATGGGATACTGACACTGATAGAAGACACACTTTTTGCCTTCTAGAGTCCAGGTGAACTGGGCAGATCTGGTGGAGAGAGACGGAGAGGCAATCAAGAAGAAGTGAAAGTAGGATTTTCTAGAACAGAGTAAGACAGGATTGGGGAAAACATCCATGAATAGCACAGAACATCACTGAGTGAACCCTGCAGGAGCAGAAACTGCACTTAAGGCACCCTTCATTCATTGCTCTCAGATTGTGTTGAGTGCCAAACACTGTGTCCAGAGACTTTTAAAAGAGAAAACAGATATGGAACTAGCTCTGAAGAAGTTCAAAGTTGAGTGGGAGAGAAGTAGAAGAATATACAGAGTCACAGCTTCTGGAAGTCTTTAGATTATAGTTGAAGTGAGGACAGTAGTGTTCTGACTAAAATTTTTTTAATCATAGAATTTCCACAGAAGACTTATATTTATTAAAACTTCCTTTGAATATATACCCAAGAATAGCAGATTTTCTCCCCTTTTCAGGAAACTAGAGGAACAGAAACGGTTAGACTTCATATAATGTTGGACCACTAGTAACAAGAGTTTTAACTATCAATTTGTGCTTTATAAGAAGTCACAGAAAATTGAAGAAATGTTATCTCTTGCTGTAAAATATGTGAAAATACATTTGTCTCTTGTGAATGTACATAGCCACAATGACAACCACACTGATGAAATTTCCTTCTTTTGTACAGCTTACCTATACATACAATGATAATTGAATATTTTAAATGAAAGCAAAAGATTTGGTACAATTTGGTTTAAGTGATTCTTAAACTAAGAACAAAAGTGTACTACTTACACCTAAATTGAAAGGAAGCAGAAAAGGAGACACAGTGTGGCAACTAAGTAGTAGATTGAGGGGTTTATCAAGCTGGGGTTTGAAGTAGAAGGAATGCATTAGTTCCCAAGGTGGGGATATCAAGTCAAAATCAAAACTTTTAATGCTGTGATAATAGAATCACTGGGCTAAAATAAATTTGAAAAAAATTCCTAGTGAAATTTATAAATTTACCATTTGGTCTAAAGAAAAAAAAAAAGAAAAGAAAAATACTTTTTCTACTTCTCTATCTGGAAGCTGTTTTAGAGGCTGCAAAATGCTCTAGGACCTCTTGGCATGAGCTGCCCTACTACTGTTTTCTTAGTTCTACATCATAGTCTCAGAGCTAAGTAGCTGATGACTCTATTGGAAAGAATTTTTTTCATTCCTTTCAGAGGCAAGGGTTTAAGCAAGGGTCTCACAATCTCTTTTAAGGAAAGTGCTACAATTATGTACTGCAGACCTCAGATTTACTGAGAGGAGATTCGTATGAACACTTGAGTGACTGCTTTTCTCATACATCTTCCTCACTTAACTCTTTCTCACATATTATCACATCCTTCCTGGGTACTAGATTATATTAGATTTTGGAATTGCTGGGAGCAAGATAACATTATTTCTACAGAAATATACTTGTCCATATTCCTTGATTCATGTACTTCCTTTACTTCTACTTAATTACTCTGTTACTTCTTTATACATCTTTCCAAAAAAAATGTTTCCTTCTCAGATGGATAGAGACCCTGATTTCTTAAAGAAACCATAGCAGTTCCTGTGAATTAGATTCTTTTTACTGGTAAAACCAGGTAAGTCAATCTACATGGACTATTTTTGTTTTGTTCTACTAAGGCATAGGTGACATATAACATTGCATTAGTTTCAACTGTACAATATGATGATTCAATATTTACATGATTATAAAATGATTACCACATTTAATATCCATCATCATACATGCTATGAAAATGTTTTCTCTTGTGATTAAAACTTTTAAGTTCTACTATTTAGCAATATTCAAATATGCAGTATAGTTTAATTAATAGTAGTAATCATTATTTTTCCATGAAGTATTATATTTTTTATTGGAAATTTATACCTTCTGACCATCTTCATACATTTCACAACCCCCATCCCAACCAACAGTTCTGTTCTCTATATCTATGAACTTTTTTTTGTTAGTTGTGTTTAAAAAATTCCCATACAGTTGTAACCATGCATCATTTTTCTTCTTTTTTTTTGGGGGGGGGTGGCTTTTACACACACACATAAGCAAACAAAAAACTTAAGCAATCTTGAGAAAAAAGAATAAAATTGGAAACATCAAACTTCCTGATTTAAAGCTATATTTTAGGCCACTAAAAATAATGTCTTTATGTTCCATCCACTAAGATTTCTGTCTTTTATTGAGGGGAAGGAGCGACTGAGTAATATTCCATTGTACATATATAATGTATCTTCTTATCTTTTTATCTGTTTCTTCATAGGGCTTGATGACTTCTAGCCCTGCATTCAAGATTTCAAAGTCTGTTTTAAAAATCTGTTTTGAGTTAATTTTTTGTCAGATGTAAGATAGGGGTTCAATTTCATTCTTTTGTTTGTGGCTGTCCAGTTTACACAGCTGCATTTTTTGAAGATAACTGCTTTTTCCCTATTATATATCATTGTTGTAAAACAATGACCATAATAATGATCACATATTTATTCTTGATTCCTCTATTCTTTTTTACTAATATGTGTATCAGCTTTTAGACTAGTGAGATAGTGTTTAGATTGTGATAGCTTTATACTTTGATGTTTCCAACTTTGTTTCTTTGATAATAGTCATTTGGTAATAAGTGTGAGAAGATAACTCAATATGGATTTGATTTACATTTTGCTGGTGATTAATTATGCAAAGCATTTTTTCATCTACCTGTTGGCTATGTTTTTTTCTTCTTTGGAAAATGTCTACTCATATCTTCTGCTCAGTTTTTAAATCAGATTTTTTGTTTGCTTTAGTATTGGTCACTATGATTTCTTTGTTTTGGGTGTTAGATTCTTAGTAAAGATGTTCCCCATTTGATAGGATGGCTATTCATTTTATTGAATTGTCCTCTGTCATGCAGAGGTTTTACAGTTTCGTATAGTATAGTTTATTTATTTTTACTTTGTTGCCTTTGCTCTCAAACTGTGATAAAAAATTGTCAAGGCTGATGTTCAAAAGTTCACTAGGTTTTCCATAATCAGGGTTTGATTCATATTTAGCAATAGATCCACCCAGGTTGTTTCAGGGGAAGAATAAGAGAAATAAGAGAAATAAGTATTTCTTAGTATATACACATATGTGTATTTCTTAATGCATACACACATATATGTATATGTGTGTATCTCTTAAAAATGAATATGTCTGAATATTTATCAGGGCCCTGGACACCAGAATGTTTTGTTCATTTTATCTGTTTTTTCTTCACAAACATTTGATCTACTGATTGTCAACCCATCGATTACCCTACCTCCTATGCCATTATTGATATTTCACATGCAAATTTAGTTTGCCTGGCCCACCCAACTGAAATTCAAGGTGTTACTGATTATACTTCAATTTCATCAAGTAAAAGTAAGTGCTCTACATAGAGAGCATCTGTTAGAGACAATATTTATTTTATTTTATTTTGGTATTGTAGGGGCAGATGAAATTTCCCCCTACTCCTCTGGCTCACAGAGTAAAGCAATTAAGACCAGACAGATTATCAAGAGAAAAGAACAAATTTAATCATGTATGTATGTATGTATGTATGTATGAAAAATCTACACAGTTGGAGGTTCTAAAGCCAATGGGGCAAACCAAACATACTTATTATGAGTTGAAGAATGAGATTGGGACCTAGAACTTCAAAGAGAAAGCCAGAGGACTCTTATAGGAAAGAAAGGGCAATTTGTATAACATACAACAAAGAATAAATGCTGTGTAATTACGCGTTAGTCTTTCCATATTGATAGAATTTCCAGATAGAAAGTCTGTTTCTAGATAAAATTGCAATTGTAATGTCCCAATTTTCATTTTTTTTTTTTTTTTTTTAGTTAATCAGAAGCAAAAGGAATACCTGAGGCTGGAAGTGAACATCTCTTTTTTCTAAATAATACATTGGGGGTAGTAACATAGTGTAGAAGAGAGTCATTTAGACGGCAATATTTGTGTTTTAGAAAGATTATCATAGGACCAGTGATTCAGGACAGGCAGGATGGTATCCCCTAAGTTAAATAGAAATTGCCATATGAAATGAGAATGCAATATGCTACACACAGAGAGATGTATTAAATATAATGCAATGATAGCTTATTAAAAATAGAAATTAAATTTTAATTGCAGAAGTTAGATGAGTATTAACTGTTGGCATTTATTTCCAAAGCACTATAAAAGTTCAATGCAACAAAACAAAAAAAAAATCAAATCAAAAGCAAAACAAAAATGCATACTTTTTCTTTCCCTCTGTCATTATGAATATATATATATATATATATATATATATATATATGTCTGTGTGTGCAAAGGTATACATAGAAAGAAGCACATATCTACTATAATGAGCTATGTGCTGACTAATAGTTAATAACTTATAATGGGGAGGAGGATCAGGAAAAAAATGATGATAGAAGAGTCATACTCCAAAAAAAATGATGGTAGGAGTCCTGGGAGAGTTACATAATATGTTCCTATTTATTTTTTATATCTTGGATTATCAAATTCATGTAAAATATGCAATATGTTTTTCCTATAACTAATTCAACCATAATTGCTACACTATTTGTATATCTTTCTGAGGCAATCTACATAAGAAGAATACCCACAATTGGAATGGGAATGAACGGAAAGCTTATCTTCACTGACATATTCCATATAGATCATTTATCCATATACCCATTTCCCATAACTTAGTACAGTTGACCTATCTTCTCACTCATTTGTTGAAGTATTCTTAAAGTCATAGCCACTGACCTATTTTTGTCTGTTTTCTTGCTGGTACCTAGGGCTGAGAACCTGTAAGTTTTGAACAAGATGCAAATTATTCACTGATTACAAACTCAAAGTCTTTCATGAAATGATTTGCACTTAGAGATGGCCATCCTCATTCTAAAAGCATAGCATTCAAATAAAATAAATCAATAAGATACTTCTATCTTTTGGATTATGCAATTTATATTTTATTTGATATGCAGCTTTAAGTAAGCCACCTGAAACTTAAACCAATTTCAGGTAAAAAAACATAATTTCAATCTCGCAAAAAGTAAGGAATCTTCCTACTTCAGTTCTTCAGTCAGGAACTGTAGTACGTTTGCTAGGAGACTTTGAAATATACCAAAAAACAGGCTGGCTGGCAGGTTGGTTTGTGCTGCAAGATATTCTGACAACCTGTCAAAGTTCCACTTTTCTCACATTCTACCAACTTCTCTTTTCTAAAGAAAGCATGAAATGTCAAAATGACAGGTGCCGAAGCTCAGCAGCATCCAGCTTCTGGGCCTATTACCTTAGGAAGGAAAGAGTTGAAAAGTTGTGCAAGTGACATATGCTGAAGAGTGATATAATTTGCTAGGTAAAGGGATGACTTTGTGGTGCTTATGTTAACCCTTTGGAAAGACTCATCTGAGCTACATCTTCTGGGAGGAATTTATAGGGAGAGTTATTTAAAAAAAATGTACAAGATTTGAGCCTTAACTCCCACAGGTGATTGTATACATTTTCATTAACATGAGTGACTGGCAGTTATTTTATTGAAAGAATCAATGCTGATTGCTAAAAGCAGAACATAAATTTTTATCTGCAAATTAAAAGAATAGACAGATGGAGCAAATAGAAGAAAGATTAAAACTTAAGAAACTATTAAAAACATGTGTTCATAAAATCTATCCATTGATGTGTATATGTGTATGTATATAACTATTGGGATGGTTAAGTATTACTTGAACAATTTTATTTATTAGGAAAAAGTTGATGTAAATTACAAGGTAATTTGAGTGATGAGGAATAATTTAAATTTTTTTTGTG
The DNA here is from genome assembly GCA_004024945.1 of Uropsilus gracilis. Taxonomy (NCBI): domain Eukaryota; kingdom Metazoa; phylum Chordata; class Mammalia; order Eulipotyphla; family Talpidae; genus Uropsilus; species Uropsilus gracilis. The sequence continues at coordinate 33,610 of PVHY01001672.1, forward strand.
ACTTGAAAGTTCGGGTCTTGTATTACAAATTGATCTGAGTAACTTTCAACTCTCCACTAGTTCTATAAAAAGTTCTATAAAAGACCATTTTCTCCCAAACAATAAAGAAGATTGTGTGTGTGAGTGTGAGTGTGTTAATGTTGCCATTTTGTGTGGTAAGCATTGGACAATGAAAAATACATATTTTCTGATCGTACTGTTTGCCCTGAAAAGGCATGACCACAGAACCTAAAAAAATTGAAGCCTGGGTGAAAAGAGGAAAAAGATTGAAATTTCCAGAGAGAAGGCTTTTTACAAAATGTGACTAGGAAAGGATTCTTTGGGTGTGTGAATGTCAGAAATGGTCTGGGGGTGTGGGGGTGCAGGAAGAAACCAAAGTTGGAGCGTGAGAGCAAGAACTTAGGATTCTAGAAGAAAACAGGACTTAATGGTAGGACTCTGGAGCTGTATCCCATCTGTAATTTGAAGCCATTGGGAGTTCAGACTACAGTTTTGGTTCCTGATAGTCTGTATCTGTTACTCAAGTCAAGTGCGCACCCGATTTATCTGTGTGTAAAGAGAGGTGTTTTAGGCCGGGCACGGTGGCTAGTGCTTGTAAGCTTCAGCCTATGAAGCGGCCGGGGCTAGGGGTCGCGGTTCGAATCCCGCCTGGGGCCGTAGCAAGACCTAGTTCCAAAAAAATAGCTGGGCGTGGTGGCGTGCGCCTGTAATCCCAGCTACTTGGGAAACTGAGGCTGGGGATGGCTTGAGTCCGTAGTACCCCGGGCAACGAGAGCCTGCGGTTCCACGGGCAAAAATAGCGAGACCTAATCTCAAAAAAAAAAAAAAAAAAAAAAGAGGTGCTTTAAACTGTATTGTGACATGTGATTATGTATGTAAACTTGCAGTCATTCCATTATTGTATCTTTTAGCTACTGTTTTAAATAATTCTCTTAGCTCTGTCTTTAGAAATTATATGGTGGTACTACATTAAATTATAATAATAAACCCAACAAGGAGAAATCTTGTTCTGAGAGGAATTGGGATTCTATATCTACAAGAGAAAGGGTGTTACTAAACCAATATATTTACTGTGTTTCTTGAGACTTTTTATGCCATATTCATTATATGTACTCACCACAGGGATAGTTAATTATGTGTGATATTGCTGATGAAGATTCAAATTACCAAGTCATCTATTAGTAAGCATTTTTATCAACTGCTAGGCAGTGTATTGAGAGTTAAATATTATATGTATTATGCAATTAATCATTGCTTATAATCCAAATGGAGATGAATGCAAAACACATAAATTAGATTAAAATAAAATGGTAGGCAGAACTGATATTGCTACTGCAGCAATGATAAACATATGAGCACATTGCAAGTGAAAATATGTAGAGAACCCTTCACCATTCCTAGCTAATCACTTGATTCTAGGCTGCAAACTACAGTAGTGATTCTTTTGATTTCTGCAACTTTTTGATTCTAAAAATGAAAAAAAAAAAAGATATGTCAAAGAAATTGTGAGATATTGTCAGTTTCTTTAACTTTAGAGTACCAGTGTTGCCAATTTTATCTCCTAATTTCTTTGATTATGTCCTATCCATACCTCTAGGAATATCACTATGATTCAGTTTGTCCTGACCAATCTCAATACAATATATGTCACTAGAATTAATTCCATAAAAAAAGACCAGCACAGATGGTGATGCAGGGTAATTAATATGTAATAGTGATCATTGAAGACAGGGCCTAAAATACTGTAAAGCAGAAAATAGGATACTAATATTCCAAAGCTTTCATTATCAAACATCTGCTTAATTTATTATTATCTGTAGAATATTTCAGTGAAGCAGATCAAGCAGCTCCTGCAATACAATTTTATGGAGGGTATGGGGCATTCAAGGCCTGTAGAGTAACATGGCTGATTCTGATTGCACTGGGGAACATACGGGAAAAAATGTTCAGATCAGCATTCTTAATTTTCAGTTCAAAATACTGTCAGAAACCATAGAAGTTCCATGATTGCTCTAAAAAAGTCTTCCCTTTTATAGCTGTATGACTGATAGCTGAAAAAATAGAGCCAATTTCTGATGCTATGGGTGGGAGAACTCTTAAACTCATCAGTTTACATAATAAATACTAAATCACTAAGGGTGGGGTTTTGAGTGTTAGAATAGAAATAGTTGGGTAGATACAGGTATATATGAACATTTTAACTCTCTAAATTTCAACGAATTTTCCCTTACTGTTGAGCAAAGATATCCTGCTAACGAACACACTTTTCTTGAATACCTATGTGATTTAATGTGTGATAATAATCTTTTAAGGGATGCTAATTATTTTTAATATCCAATGCCACTATCCATCATGGTGTACAATGAAAAGTGACTGCTTCATCAATGTACATTACTATTTTCATGACTATAGTATCATCAAGATCACATGCACCACTATTTTAAAATGATAGTGTGTCTTTATGGCTATATGTTTGTGTAAAGTGATTTAAATCACACGTGGATGTAAGAAGATTTTAATAAAAAACATGATTACAAGTATTGAGCTGGAGCTCAAATTATAACTTCCATGGACCTCAGTTTCCTGATTTCAAAAGGGAGATATAACACTGCATACATGCTGAATCTCTTAATTCTATTATGCAAGTTTTAGTAAGATCAGTCTTTGAAGGCTGTCAGCTAACAATTCATAGGTATACAGTCATATGCACTCATAGCTTTAATCATCACGATCACTGGTAGTGACACCATCAAAGCCCCCTATGAAATATTAGTTATGTTAATACTAAGTTAATGCAAAGAATTTCATCTTGAGGCTCCCAGAGCCTCATCAGAAACCAAAACTATGCTATTTTTTTTGCTTTTATTTGATTAAAAATAAATTCTTCCTAAAGGGTATCTTTCTATCCTGTCAAATAAAAATTATTATTGATTAATTTTTGTTTATTAATTCACTGAAATTACATGTATATACATTGAATACTGATATACCTGGAAAAAATAGACTACAGTATTTTCTTAATTTTTATGCAGTGATGTGCACTTCAACCTGATAAAAGGAATTATTTAGAACTTTTGGGAGCTGTAGCTCCAATGGAAAACTTAACACTGAGAATATGTTTGAAAATTTTACTTGGTTCATTTAGAAAAATGTAAAACAGCAAAGTTACAAAGTAAATTCAGAAGGTTCAGAATTGTTTTTATCATATAGACTTCTGAGATCTTAATTAGGTCTATAATTTTAATATATCATAAATCATGACTTCTTTAGCATTATCATAACCCTAAAATGTAGAAAGTACCATTAAAAAAAAAAAAAAGAAAACAATTTCAGTAAAACACAGATAATGAAAAGAACCTATCCTGGTTCCAGACTTTATAACAATAATATACGATTCTGAGACCTTCAAAATACAGACTTTGCATCATGCCAAATTGATCAGCAGAGAATGATTTAGCCAGGACGTTCATTGTTTGATGGACACAATGCCAATTAACTAATTTGACACAATGCAATTAACAGGTTTGACTTATTTTTTTTAATGAATTGACTGCCTTGGTTTCTTGTTTCCGTGTCATGTAGATATAGCTGTAGATAACAGTAACAATATTGAACTGGGAGGTTAAGTGATTTAATTTTGAAGACATTACTGTTGCAGAGGCCACATTTAATAAATCAATGTGTTTAAGATGCTTGGAGATCTATGGATTAAAGATTACTTTGCTGGTGGAGTGCCTTGTACATTGCAAACTCATGCACAATACTAAGAACTTGTCTTTCTTGGATGTCAATAACACTATGCATCTCCAGGTAGCCCCAAAGGCCCCTCCACCCATCACTAACTGCTTTGATCAACAGGTAACATCCACTCTTCACAGTAATCAAACCCCATACTTCCCTGCCTAGGTTTTAATTAAGGGTACTTGACAAGTTTAGTTTAGAATATCAAAGTGCAAGTCATAGTAAACAGTGCACACATTACTCATTATTTCAGCCTAAGATAATATTGTATTTCAAGTTGTCCCCCCAGGCATGCTGAATCACTTGTATGAAATCAGGAAAAAAATCAAATGCCATTCTTGTGTAGGGGAATGCAATGTCAAAGCAGATTTCCTGGCCCTATAGGTGATTGTTCAGCACAAATTGTAACTTACTGCCTATTACATATTGCTAACCTCAATGCTAATCTAATGACATGTAGGAAGAAAAAGAGGGTCTACACACACACACACACACACACACACATATATATATATATATATATATATATATATATATATATATATATATATACATGCATAATTTTTCATGATGAGTTCCAGTGGAAAAAGATATGAATATTCAATTGGAATGAAATATCAGAAATAACTCTAATAGCCACACAAGAATAATCCAATTATGGAATACAAGATATATATAGGCATTTAGCTCAAGATTTTATAAAAAAATACTGTTTAGTGACTAATCAGAGAAGACAACTTCATCAAGAGGAAAGCTGATTCTAGATTATATCACATCTTTAGTGTTCTTCCTAGCATACCCAGTATATTCCGGAATTATTTTAAACTGTGGGGAATTTCATTCCCAGTAAGAATTATAAATTTCTATCCAAATGTCAGATGCCCTATGTCACATTTTGGGAAAAGTCATAAGTAATTCTATTAAAAATATTCTTTCATATTCTTTCCCAATGCAGACGATCCTATCTTCCCTTTGTGAATTACATCATTTGAGCTAGTTATGGCCTCCCCATTCCTCGAATCTCATGGAAGTCCCATGAGGCTAGGGCATAAATAATCAGCTGTCTGTTGTTGACTAGTGTCCACCCAGATAGGAACATTAAGTTCATTAAAATAGCCCACCACACTGACTACCAGGCTAGAGCTTTCTCTTTACCTGCTATTGTTCTTTGGCACATTCAAGATATCCTTTATCATAACCATGAAATTATATAAACTTAAACTCATGTCTGCTGAGCCCCAGTTCCACCGAAACATGATGCTATGTAACAGACTTGCTGCTTCCCTGAATCACTAGTGCTCCTGTGCCTTTTAGAATTATACCAGTGGTACCAGAATTACCACCATCCAGGCATTGCCATTTAATACTCTGATGTATGTGTGTGTGTGCACATGTGTGTTCATGCAATCCTAGAGGTCTTCTTGAGGTCATTTCTTTCCTATCACAATTTTTAATATGATGGCAGGAATTTTTCATTCACAAAAAAGATGAGAATAACCCCAGAAGGGTGTATAAATGATTTTAAACAACTCAAAGCACATCTAATTGAGAGGATCATATCTGACATATATTCTCCTCTCTCTATTGTGTTATTTTATTTAATTATAGAGAAGTCTTATCTGTAAATCTACTACTTCACTATATAATTATTCTGGCCAAATTCACAAGGTGATGGCTCCTTCTGTGAGCAAATTTTGAGAAGAGGACAGTGTTTCCATCTCTCCTACATAATAGTCACAGAGATAATCTTTCTGAAATACAGTACACATTTTTCCTAGATGGCACTGCCTCTGAATTCACAAAGACATAGTGGTGGGCATAGTGGTTATAGCTGTTTTCATTTGCCTGGTGTGGAGGGGGCCTAAGAGAAAGCTGAGGACTAGACCAAAAAGACACAACAAGAAGGAGGCAGAATGGGAAAGCCCACCACAGATTTCTAACTAAATCTGTTCTCATTCCACTACCTGTGTTACACTTCTCAAAGATAGTCAGGTCTCTACATCTAAGAAAAGAGATCACCAGGTCAACATCACATATTTATATGAATTTTGCATTTTCTTCAAAGTATGAAAAGGAAACACAAAGTTGTATGGCTATAAATGCAGATCTTTAAGAGGAATATGAGACTTACAAATATAAATGTGTACAATAAATACTAATTCTCTAATTTACACAGCTGGGCCCCTGGCTATAAGTATATTGTTACCGGCGGGCACCTTAGTGTGTGGATGTGGGAGCAGCTTAGCATGCTGAGTTCCCTCACAGAGAGAAGTCCAGGTCAGCCTCCCTCCAGCTTTTTTCTCCTGTTTGTCAATGATTCACTAAGTATACAGACTTTGAATACAACTGGTTGCTGATAATGACAGGAGATATGACTGGGTGTGTGTGTGTGTGTGTGTGTGTGTGTGGATGTTAATCACTAAATAAATACTATGACCACTAAAGTACATGGGTATTAATACAAGCATCTCAAAACAAACATAGAAATAAGTTAAAGTGATTTGGATAATGGTTGTTAAACAGCGTAGTGGCAAGCAGTTGTTTCTGCTTTTTTCACCCCCACTGTAGAAGAGCCCAGAATTTAATATGCTGGATGAATAATGGAATCTCTATAAACTATACTATATTGTATTTTGGTGTATTGTGTTAAAGAAAAAATATTTTGACTCTTGTTAAATGGTAAGACTGACTTAATAGATTTGCAACAGAAACATTGCAGTGTGAAAGAGTTTGCATTCCTCTTTGAATCCAGGAAAGGCATTTAGGTAGGGGTTTATATCCAATGAGCAGAGTGAGAGTCAATGTGGTAAAGTGTTAAAAGGAGACACTGAGTACAGAGGAGTATTTGCCTATGTAGCTGGATGATGAAGCCTGAGGAGAGGGCAGGAGGTGGTAGGAAAGCAAGGTCAAAGTGCTCCTAGTTGAGAAGGTTCACAGAGTCCTGGTTAAAGACTGTTCAGGAGTGTCTTCGTCAAAATATTTGATGGAGGGTCTTTTGGGTGGATCACGTCATAGACTAGTGGCTGCATTCTCAGTCCAGTTCCAGTCTTTGAGTTTTAGTTCATTCGTCATAATGCCAGACACACTCCACACGTTATATGCATTCTACATGTCAAGTACAGAAAAGTGATCCTCAAGTGTAGACACAAACTTATGCTTGTGTCAGAATATTGTGACTATATAGCGGAGAAGATAACAAATGAGTTATCCCTTTGTTCACTTTGAGTTATCTTCTCAATCTTTGTTTTCACTCATTCACAGAATAAATTGGGGCAAGTCACTTAACCTCTGGATCTTCAATTCCTCATTGGTGTAATGAAAAGGATTTAACCAAATGATCTCTGATGTCCTTCCATAATAAGAAATAATACCTATTAGAGTAATTTTGTGTATCTAATGTTATACAAAGAACAGATTAACATATCAGTGTTCACTGTCATGGGATGGGTGGAGGAACAGATTTTAGACAGGAGAGAAGGTAGGTATCAAAACCTTATGTCCTTTGACAAAAGACACATTTATTTTGGTTTTAAATAAATCTTTCCTGAAAGAAAATTGGATGCTCTAAAGATAGTATTTTGTTTCAATATTAAAACTGAGGCATAAGCATGAAATGTAAAAATCCCAAATGAGCTGTAAATAGGGAATATTCATATTTTCAGCGAGAAGCAATTTCTTTACATCACCTATGTAATCCAGTGGACTTAATTCACAATAGTCAAGGATGCTGACATGCAAAGTCTTGTATAAATAAAGGTGTAGACATTTAACTGAAAGGATTAAATTTGCTGGAAAAACCTATCTGGTGAAGAGTGATTGGTAACCAAATTTTTTGTTGGACTACTCCTTTTGCCTCTAAATTTATAGTCTAATAGAGACAGAAATCCCATTTTTTTTCCTTTTTGATTAGTTAAATGAAATGGGGAACGATCATTCAAATACTTATTTCACAACAATGTACAGTTGCAACTATAGATAGACATTGATTTGAGCTCGGGGGAAAATTTTGAAGAGAAACAATTAAATTACCACAGCCTCATATTTTTATTTGGAGACTGATCATTTTTTTACAAAATTGTCATACTCTAAGAAGAGACCCTCCAAGTTATCAGCTCTAAGTCCTTCAATTTATAAATATCAACATGAAGACTCAGAAAGATGAAGCCTGAAGCTGGTGAGTGACAGATAGAGGTCCAAAATCCAGGTTTCCTGACTTAAGTTGCAAAGTTTCTCTTTTGTCTTTTATTTCTTTTTCTGTTAAATATCACCAACGAAACAGGAATTAGGCTCCCAATTCAGGAGGTCTAACATAAGGAATCAGCATTCGTTTGTCCCATGGAATTTGTTATCTCCAATTGTCTTTCTGTTATGGGATTTGTTGTTTTGTTTTCTGACTCTGCATTTGATTTGCTATTCAGGGCCATAGCAATGTGCTTCCCCAGAGTACTGAGCAGTGGTCAGTGAATTTAATCTTGTTCACACTGTGATCTGTGAGCTAAATTGTTACAGCTCCACCTAGTGGAAAGAGTCTCACAGAGGGGAATTGCCAAATTGATGCGGGGAGCAATCTGCATCCCAGAGAGATTAAAGCTGCAAAAAAGTTGTACTGATAACTGACGGTACACTAAAAACTGTTGTGGAGAAATCAAAGTATAATTATTAGAGAGGAAAAAAAATCAGCTTTCTCATTACTTCAAGGACCTCTAGAGATTTTTATAGCTTCTGGAGGATGCTGTTAGGTGTGAAGAGAGACAAGTCAGAGGGTAGAATTAATAGACGTGAAAACTAATTCCGGGAATTTTCCTAAAAATGTTTGCAGGCAAATGTACCTGGTCTTGGTACATGTCAGTGGAAGATTCTTTAAGGCCTCAGTAGAAAAGCATGGTCTAGCCCTAGTTAGAGAAATCCCCTGCACAGGAGGTTGGTGCAGGTCTGTAACAAGACTTTGTTCACTGTTTCCAGAAAAGGGTCTTGCTAGTTTATACGCACTGTCTTTCTATGTCTGAAGAGGCATGATTAGAAGCCTAAGGGTTGAGTTACTATGCTATGATCCTCTGAAAGCAGTGACAACACTGCCTCTGAGAAATGAAATCTCTGGAACCCAAGTGCTGTGTGTGCACACATGCAGGAGAGACAGGCCAAAAAATTAACAGCTTTTAAGATAACTATCTTAATCAGTATCTTCCCTTCCCCCCCTTTACTTTTTTCTTATAATTTGGGTTTTCATTAAAAAAAAAAAGCCAAGTAGCTCCTACTGCATTAATTTCCTCTTTTTGCAAACATCTCTGGGACATTTTGCTCCATAGTAAGTACAACTGCTTTCTGAGAAGACTGACAAAACAACTGCTGCTGATTTTCTTTTATTCAAATCAAGTATATTTCTTTCTTTTTATCAACTTCTATATAGTGTATTCAGAGAGCTTTTGCATTGATAGCAATTTCAAGAACGTCCTTGACATTAAAATTAAAGATTTCTGTATTTGAGACACAGCCTCATTATACACATGTATAATGTTCTAAGGCTGAGTTGGAATAAACACTGCAGAATCACAGGTAAATGACACCTGGCATGTAACATACATTCGATAAATACTTTCTGAATTGAATTTGAAAGGCAAACCTATTGGCCTAAAACATTTGATTTGAAATGGTTCCTGAGGCTGATTGAACAACTGAATTGAATGACCTAGACAGCCAGGGCTTTCAGCTTCATGCTAAAGATTTGGGGTTTTGTGCACAAGCACTTAGATTCAGGCAGTTCTGCCCCTTCCTTGCTGTACAAATCATATATATTATATACATATATATGTCTATATATGTCTAGATATATGTATATATATGTATATATATAATCATATATGTGTGTGCATGTGTGTGTGTAATATAAAATTCCCTGTGACTCAATCTATCTGGCTAGAGTTTTGATTCAGATTGGTATTTATTTCAGAAATAACTAATGTCCATAAAAATCACAAATGTGAAATCCTGAGCACAAGGTAAGTATGGTATAGCAAGCCCTTGAAAGTCCTGACAGTTTATGGGTATTATATTAAAAAAAATGATTATATATATGCATATATATGTGTGTATATATATATATAAATATATATAAAAGACTGGTTTCTATCAATGTCTTCACATAGAAAGGATAAGAAAATAATGAGGACAGAGCAATTGGTCAAGGACTATCAGTTATTCAATGACTTAAAGAGTTATTAAGACTCTGAAGAACTTCCCTTTTAAAACAAATCTTTGCATGTCATACAAGTTTGTGAAAAATATTAAGCAAAAATAAACAAAATCTGCTTTAGGTATTTAAAAGAAGATGAAGACCACAACCTACACATTGTCTTTGAGAAGATGAGGGTTTCAATAAAAACACAGGACGAACACATAATAAACTAGCAGAATGCTCACATAGTGGAAAAAAAAGAAGAGACCTATTAATACTTGCTGTTCAGTAGAATGAAATACGGAAATGAGTCCAGGATACTGAGGAAAAGTTATTGATGATGGAAAAATCTGCAATGACTGGAGAGAGGTGGGAATGAAGGATCCAGGAAACAACGCAGGATGTGAGATTTGGAGACAGAAGAGTTACATAGATTGAAAAGATCAAAAATTATTTGGGATTCTTAGAACATAACCATGTTTATTGTGTAAGTAGGCTGATTAAATGTCAATAAGCAAATTCATTCATTTGTAATTCTTTGTTCAATAGTTTATATGCTTTTGAAGCAAAACACAGTGAATAGTTCCTCCCTTTCTCTTCAATTATGGACACTTTACTGGGGTAAAGGAATAAGAGAGAATAATTACATCTTAAAGAAAAGTTTCATTTCCTTCCTTTTTTTTTCACTTATGTACTAGCCAATAAACAAGGCACTTTCACTGCAAGTTTTAAACTGGTGCTCTTAGGGTTCCCTGCATGAAAATCAGTAGAGGCTTGACAATTTAAAAAGTCACTGTTATAGACAGAGATAACAGATCTTCAAAGGTGCCTACATGCTAATTTACAGAACTTGTAAATCTGTTATATGTCAAGGGTAAAGGAATTAGGTTAAAGATGGAGTAGTTTCTAAGTAGCTGATATTAAAATTAGGATATTTCATCATGTATATATACCAGTCATCCAGTCATTTGTTTTGGAGCATTTAGATTGTTTCCATGACCTTGCAATTATAAATATATATATATATATACAAGTGCACAACTTTGAGCAGGAGGGAAAGGGGGGGGAAAGGAGGGAAGGGTGTGGGGGTGCAAATCCTTGAGATTACAATGTTGTGAAATTTATATATAAATAAAAAATAAAATTAGGATATTCATCTAGAAAATAGAGATAAAAATATTACTGAGAGAGAGAGAGAGAGAAATTTGGTGAGATTTGAAAATTATCACCTACTGCTGGATTTGACGACATCATAATAAAATGAAGCCAGGAATGCAGGGACCTTTATAATATATAGAATATATATATAGAATATATATAGAATATATATAGAATATATATAGAATATATATAGAATATATATAGAATATATATAGAATATATATAGAATATATATAGAATATATATAGAATATATATAGAATATATAGAATATATATATAGAATATATATATAGAATCTTATAATAGCTGATGTTTGACCCCTACCACCTCCAGAAATTAATGCATCCTTTCCACAAGCTGAGTAATATCTGTGTCAGATTTCTGACCTTAAGTTTTACATTATTTTTTGTTTGTCATTATTTTAAGTCATTAGATTTATAGTAATTTCTTATAGCAGCAACAGGACATTAACATATTAAACATCTCAACTTTAAATGGATATGTTCAGGAAGTCCATGCTAGTGATGTGTAATTGTAGCAAACAGAGAAAATTAGTGTCAGTGGAGATGGGATTGGATCAGAGACAATCCACTTTAATTGTGAAGTTCTGAAGTAGGTTGTGCTCTTAAGAAGCATCTTTTGAAGTCACTAAGGATAGGCATTTTAGGGGCAAGAGTCAAATAATAGGAACAGATATTTTAAGCAAGTGGAACTGGAGAGGTTGGCTCTGGAGACAGTTGGAAGACTTGCAGTAAGAGCAATAATAAAATTCATAGGATATGCCAAGTACAGGGGGAAGGGAGTTAAGTAGAACAAAATTTAGACAATGGTGTCAATGCATAGATTTGTATATTTATGGAAGACAATGTTCAACCCCTGTATGAGAAGACAATGCAAGAAAAACATTGGAAATTCAATCTAAACTATATCTGTTTATGGGAAAATAAATTGACCTGGTAAAGTGAGTTAAGACCTTTACTCTGAAACTTATTTATCATAAATCCACTCATCTATCATCTCAAAGTTTAACAGTTTATTCTGTAAAAAGGAAGTAACAAGGAGATATATATATATATATATATATATATATATATATATATATATATACATGCATATATATATTCTAGAATTAGTTGAGTATTATAGCAACTGAGATAATGAGAACAGTAGCTAAAGGATAATAAAGCAATTCTTTCATTGGTATTGCTATTAGATCTTCTTACTAAGTTATCACAAATACATTGGATAGGAGCAATTCACATATTTATTGTTAAAATCCTACTTGTATTTGCATAGGTTTTTATAGCTCCATGGTTCCACAGATAAGGGCAAAATTTCTCAAATACTAGCAAGCTCTGGAAACTCTGGAGAGTAAGTTAAAACACAGATTGCTAAACTTCAATCCCAAATTGGAGTAAGGCTAAGTTATCAAGAGTTTAACAAATAACCAGATGATTCCAATTGTACAGGCATCACACTTTGAAAAAAAAAAAATTCCCTGGTCTAAAAATACTACTTGAATTTTCACCATGAATTCCTTTGTGGAATGTTTCTCCTACATCATCCTTGCAGGTGATTTTTACATCAGAAAATCACATACAGGACCATTTCCATTCAATGGAATCAGAGAGGAAGTGGCACTCAAGCATTCACTTACTAGCCTGGGTTCTTTATGGAGGGGCCCTCTACTGACCCAAATAAAGATATAGTGTGAACCAGAAATAATATTTCACCTCTTTCTCACCAAGAAAGTATCATTATTATAACTCTCCCCATCTCAGTCTTAGTGTCTTTTGCCTAGCAGGAATTCCACAAACTGTTTCTATTTTGCAGCTAGAATATATTGCTTTAAAATGTACCACTGACAATGAATGTATCCATATTAGTTTTCATAAATGTACACACAGACACAACACTCATATTTATTTTTGATACATATTGCATTTACTTTTTTTCTCTGTCTTCTAGCATTCGCTTTTCTTTTTTTCCCTTGGGAACTGAGCAGTCAAGGCTTGCACAGAGGAGAACAGAGAAGCTGTTTGGAAAGGATGGATACAAGAGATTGACTGACCTTGTAGAGAAACTGGGTATTTGTCTAGATTTATTAACAACCAGAATCCAAGAAACGGAATACTTGAAATAACTTCCTTTTTTATTAAAATGAACCTGAAGAGGTTCTAATCTCAAAACCCAAGTAAATCTTATCAGAATTTCACAGATGTTCCACACACCTACCTAAAATAAAAAGCCCACAAATGTGTAATATGTCTTCTGGAACTGACATAAAACAAAAGATGAAAGAAAACCAAACAAGATAAATGCAATTATTTCAGTTTTTATCTGAATATGTAGAGAAATAATACATTGGAAACATGTTACATTCATGTGTGTGAAGTGGTAATACTAATGCAAGAAAAGTGCTATTGGTATGTATCTTTTTTAGAAACAAAGAAGTGAGTATCCTGCATTCTGAACACAGAGACCTTCCATGACCTTTATCTCCATGGTAGGCTTTAATAAATAGAAACATAAATATTCTAGCATAGACTGTTCACAATCCTTAAAATAGAATCTATCTTCATATTCAATGGGTTATTTTTCAGACCCTTCATAAAAGAAAAAATATATATACTTCTTTAAAATTATTTTCCAAAGAAACCTATCCTTCAGCTGCTGGATGATGGTATAGAGTCAGAGTTAATCAAAATCCCTTTATGTAATGTTTTGATTCATGCATTGTACAATTTCACTCTCCCTTTTCCATAAAGTTGTGTCTACTTTCTACTGTAGATGGTAATTTGCTTGAGGGCAGAGGCTGCACTTTCCTTTTGTTTGGCAGAAGTATTTTGAAGGAGTCTGCAGCGTTGGGAGCACTCAATAATATTTTGTTGATGATAGTGATGTTTCTGAAAAATTTTAAAAAGGCAGACAAACCTCGCCTGCCAGGGCCTTCCCTTGCTTACTCTAAATCCATCCCTTCCTATGATAAACAATACTGCACCCAGGCAGCACATGAAGGAAAGTGAGTTGGAAGAGCAATTCATTTTTCCAGTGCTTTTATGTGACTCTTTCAATGCCTTAGAAATTTGCTAGAATATTTAGTTTAAGCATACAAGCCATACACTTTCTAGACTCCATAAGCACAAGATCTGATTCCACTCTCTTTTCCTCAATCCTTACATTCTTAATGCTTCAACTGTGCCCTTGTGACTTTTCTGTTAGTTAAGAGATGTACAACATAGAACCAGAAAATCAATCTTAATTAAGGCGAACTCTGGAATTATGATCGAAGGAAGGTACATTAGCCCAGTGCTTCCAGACCTCCGTACACTGTGATTATTGATGTTTGGACAGATGGGGAAAGTGAAACAGAAGTCAATACTTCGATCTACAGTGCTCTCTAAGGATCTGAATTTTTAACACATCCATAATGAGTGCTGGTGGTGTTTAATAAATATACAACAGTCTCTGAGAATGGCTCTCTGTGTGTAGAAGACAAGAACAATGTCCCTGAAGCTTCAGGTTGATAGGCAGTGGTAGGATTGGTCTGTTAAAATCGAGAGGTAAGTGTGGGCTTTATTTATTTATTTATTTATTTATTTATTTATTTATTTATTTGTTTGTTTGTTTGTTTATTTATTTATTTATTTATTGGTTTTTAAGCATTTTATTGTCTGGGTACACTTTTCAACAAGGTGGTCAGTGCTACTCACAAAGACTTAGATTTTTCTCTCAAATATATAGATTTCCTTTAATATCTTAAGAATTCAATTGTTTCTCCATATACACACCATGGGTGTGTCTGTCCCATATAATACATCTACTTCTTTATCTAGGACTAATATCAGCCCCATAATGTCACCTAGTAGTAATTCATTCCCAACTATTGTTAATTAGTTCAGCGGAGTCATTTGACCTAAAAGACAACGAACATTTATCTCCTATTAGGATTAAAGAAATGTAGTTATTCCTGGTAATGTAATTAAATAGAAATGGCATGTAACTGAGATATCATATCAAGGTATCTTACCTCTTCTCTTTCCTAGAGATGCAGATGGACCAGTTTGAAGATAGACTAAAGCAGATATGCCAGAGTGACAAAGGAATGACAGAGTGACAGATAAAGGAATGTCCAGTCATGAGACTAAATGAGTCTGGACAGTGATTGCAGTCCAGGTGAGGTCTGATTAATTTATAATCCTCCCACCACAAGTGTAAAAGTGGTTCTTTCTCTCCACATATATGCCAGCATTTGTTGTTGCCCTTTTTTTTTTTTTTAATATGGTTCATTCATACTGGTGTAAGGGGGTATCTCATTTTGGTTTTGATTTACATTTCCCTGATTATTAGTGATGTTGAACATTTTTTCATATGCCCATTGATCATTTGTATTTCTTCTTTGGAGAGGTAGCTTTTGAGTTCTTTAGTTCCTGACTGGGCTTTTTGCCTTATGTTTGTTAAGTTGTATGAATTCTATGTGGATCTTTGTTATCAAAACCTTATCACTTGTATGTGGGGTATTTTCCCCCCTCATCAATTGGATTTATTTTTGCTTTAGTTATAGACTCTTTTGCAGTAGAAAAGCTTTATAGTTTGATATAGTCTCAGCTGTTTATGTTTTCCTTCTTTTTATCTTTTTTTGTCATCATCTATAGATGTGTACTGACAGAGATTTCTGAAGTGTAGGTCTCTGATTCAGCCACTATAGAAAGCTGTGTGGAAGACTCTCAAACTACTGAAAAGGGAACTACCATTACATTCAGCAATCTCATTTCTGGGAATCTATTCAAAGAATACAAAAACACTAATCTAAAAAGACACCTGTACTCAGGTATTTATTGCAGCACTATTTACAATAGCCAGGATATAGAAACAACCCAAATGCCCCAAAACAGATGAATAGATCAGAAAGTTGTGGTATGTGTACAAAATACAATATTATTCGTCAAACAAAAAGGCAAATTGGATTCATTTGTGATAATATGGGTAGACCTAGAAGGAATCATGCTTGCGGAAATAAGCCAGAAAGATAAAGAAAAATATTGGATGATCTCATCTATATTTAGGATATAAGGAAAGCAAAAAAAAAAAAAGGACAAGGAAAACTTAAAGCTGTCAGCAGAACTGAAGCGTAGAGCAAGAGGGGGGAGGGGTTTAAAATTAGGGGAGGACTGGGAACAAGAGATTATAAAGATAGTTCACAGGTAACGAGGTGGGAACTTTGGGGTAGACAATGATGTGATATATATATATATATATATACATATATATGCAATCAATTTTGAAAAGTAAATTTAATTAAAATAAATTATAATCCTCAATCATTTAATATCTTTGTCACACATTTTTATTTTGGTTTAAGCTATTCAAATAAGTATAGGACTCTTAAATGGAGATATTCCAAAATCCATTGTTTTCTTTGCCAAAAATTAGCTAAGTTTTCAGACATTGTGGTGCTAACTGGGACATGAAAATAGAAAAGAGATATTTTGTGCCTCAAGTAGATTGTGTAGTAGATAAGGCCAACAGTAAACAAAAAAGTAAACAAGAAATATTATAAGTAAAATTAAAGGAGCAGGAATTAATATGAGCAGGAAGTTGCTTAGACAATTGATTGGTTGACAATTTGAGGAAGAGATTTGGAAACAGAAGTAGTTTTGAGAACAGAAATCTCCTAGGTGGATAAGAAGGCTAAACATTTTCTTCATAGAAGGAACAGAAGATTTGAAACCAAAAAGCCGTTAGAAGGTAGTATGAATTTGAACAAAAAAAAATAAGACATTGGCTGATTCTTAAACACAGAAAAATATCAATCGACAGAAGAAGTTTAAGAAGTGAGAAGAGTCAGATTTTATGCCATCCTAAAATGTTAGTATTTATGATAGCTTAATAAGTAAATTATGAATGTGGATAAAATTACGCTCACTGCTAACAAAATTGTCCCATGTGAGAGCATCTCAAGTACTAACCTCAATCCAGCAGTGGAAGCTAATGAATAATAATGATGTGAGATGTCTCCAAAAATCTAGCTGTGGATTAGAGCCTTACTCAGATATTAGAGTCCTAATATTTGCACAATCATTTGTGCAATTGATAAATAGGGTTTGGCAGTACTGTGTCCTCCATTCTTGGCTTTTGGTCAGTGTAAGAATGCCCATTTAATTTTGCTTTTCATTAAACCTCGATAGATCTCTGAAAAAGGGAAGGATTTTGCAAGGATAGAGTTATGTACTCTGTTTTAAAAGGTTAAATTCATCTGTCCATGAGAAACTTTTCCCCAGTTTTCTAATATAGCACTGATAAATCCAAGAAAATTGAAAAATCATTTAAGATGGAGTTATTTTCTAGAATGTATCAGAAAATATGTAGAGATGCTAATAATTTGTATTAATATAAATTATAGTCATGATTAACTTAAGGCCTTATTAGGTAATGGATACTGTGTAAAGTGCTTATAATACTTAATCTAATTTAACTTTTAGAAAATTCTCTGAGGTATATAAAATTATTGTCCCCAAATACAGATGAGAAATATAGGAATTAAAGATGTTAAGGAACTGGAGAGTTGTATATGGCCAATAAGTATTAATAACTCTATCACTACTGATGTGATTCTATATATTTTTTGGTTTAATTTGCAGGCAAATAAAAACATCAACTGAACTCCTTGTACTATGTAATAGCTACAGTTTATTAAAAGTTGTTCTTTGTGCTTTATTTATATTAAGACATATAATCCTCACAAATATATTATGAAGTTGATATTGCTGTTACTTCCAAAATTAGAAACAGAACCTGAAGAATCCATCAGCAATATTAATAGTTATTATTACTTCTTGTAGGTGAAACCATGGTTCTTTTTAGACATTTCCATAACATGTAAATATGTTAGTTTATGGGTGAAGGGGAAATTAAGATTGGTAATCAAATGGTTTTAAAATAGCTAGATTATTCAAAAATACTCAGTTCTAATATATTCATATGAAGGAGGAGGTTTAAAATGAAGGAGGTTTGTCCACTTTATCTTTTCAATGAATCAACTCTTGGTTTCACTGATTTTTTATACTTTATTTTTTACATTTTATCATTTATTTCCACCACAACTTTAATTATTTTCTTCTTTCTACTGGTTTTTAGTTCTGTTTGTTCCTTTTTTTAATTACTTAAGGTTAGATTGCTCATTTTCAGCTACATGGGTAGAACCAGTAGGGATTATATCCAATTAAATAAGTCAGAAATAAGTAGAAAAATACAGGGTGATTTCATTCATTTGTGGAATATAAAGACAGAAAACAAAAGACAAGACAAACCAAAACAAACCCTTGAATTCTGACTGTAGAAGTGTGGCTACCAGAAGGGAAGATCAGGGAGAAACAAGGAGAAGAAGAAGAGTTCTGGAGACTTATTGTTGCTTTGATGATGTGTGTGGTGCAGTAAGATTCATTTTGGGAGGTGTAACATATGACTTTAAATTATGTACAGGGTTAGAAAAGAATGCTAACTCCACAAATAAAAAATAAAAATGCTAAATATTGTTATGAATCACACACATCCGAAAAAAATGTAATGCACAATCTAAAAACACAATTAGAGAGATGTTGGTGTATAAAGTGCTTAATCTTACACTGTTGGCTCTGAAGGTGGAGGAAAGGCACTGTACCAAAGAAATTGGGGCATCTCAAGAAGCTGGACAGGGCAAATTAATAAATTACCCTAAATCATTCAGAAAGGAAAGCATTCTGCCAAAACACTGAGTGTATCCACTAAGCTACAGATCAGACTCTATAGAAAAAGTCCAAGGAAACTAATGCATATGTTTTATTTTAACTCACTAAATTTGTGATTATTTGCTACAGTAGCCAGAGAAAACCAATACAGCATTTTCAACTACTTAATAAGTTCATCCTCACATCAACCTCACAAGGTTGGCATTACTATTTTAGTTTAGAAAAGGAGAAAAGAGATTTTGATTTCTTAATTAACTTTTCCAGAAGCATTTACCTCATAAACAGAACTCTGCTCTCCTTGGTTCTGAAATTTCTTCTGTGCACAAATTATATTTCACATGATCTAATAATTCTATCAATTTTTCTAAGAGACCTTATATTGATATATAATTGGGTATTTCAAAACAATAAACAGTTCTTTAAATTCTTTAACTTTACTCCAGTCATTCCTCATATCAAACTCTAGAGCTGTTGCTATTCTTTAGAGATATGCTAAGAGTAAGAGGGATTTAAAGATAAATGCCTACTATATTATATTTCATCTTTTCCTCAAACCTCAAAAATTCAGTATAACATGTGGCATGTCCCAATGCTGCCTAGACATAAAAGATTAGAGGAAATTCCTCTACAAGACCACTCTTCTAAAGTCCTGAACTATTTCCTAGTGACCAAATGAATTTTCAGTCTTTTGCAAATTCTTAACTTATGCTGTTAGTTAACTGAATGGATGTGGTGGCATTCTGTTACATAAGTGTTTCCTTTTTGGGGGGTGGGGGGATGCATAATAATTTTACAGGTAATAAAAAAGTTAGGGAAGAAAACTAACCTTTCTAATGTATGCTACTCTAAAATTCTTTTAAATACAGTGGGGTATCTTTAGAATTATTCATTTCCTTAAAGAATATCAGGTTGATGATCCTTGTGAAACTTAAAAAGTATGCACCCATTCATATTACATATCTCATCTTTGAGTATTGCCAAAAATACTCTCTTTAGAAAAGGAATATATATATATATATATATTGATTCATCAATTGAACCATCACCTCCACACTCATCTATCCACCCATCTATCAATGAATATTTTAGCCACTTCACTTTATCTTTGAAATCGAAGTAAAACATCTAATTTTGCAGCTTTATTTTAGCGATTAACAAACTGTTGGAATAGTTAAATAAAAAAATTAAAGAAATGAAATAAGTGACATATAAAAAGTATGTTTTGACCATATGAATGTAAACACGCGAAAATAGTAGTTCTTTTGTAGAAATAAATAATAACATATACAAAATAACAATTAGAGAAACTGATGTCTTTGAGCACAAAATCACCATAGTAATTCATGTAAGATTGGAATGAAAATATTCACTTTACAGGAGGGAAGTGAGGACTCTTTCTGGAACAAGAATAATATTAATTATCATAAAAGATCTTCTGTTCTAGTTTGGGGTATCCTGGAATATAAATAGTCCATTCTATTTCTCCCACTGAGTATAACCATAAAAGTTGGACAAAGGGGTGGGGCAGGCATTTGAGGTCTCTGAAAAGCAAAACGTTGGAATCAGGTATCAAAATACCACTAAACGAGTGGTTTTGAAACTTCTGCTGTCCCTTTGCATAAACTTTATTCACTAGAACTGGGTATTGGGGAACGGAAACAGGAAGCTCCAGGAAAAGCCTTCTGATTCCGCTAAAGGAAAAATGAAAAGTCTAATTCTTGTAGGAAATATGAAGTCCCTCTTTTTGCATTTATTTTATCATTTTCATTTGACTCAGGGTCTCAGTAACCCCATAGAAACAGCAGTTTCCATTAGTAGTACAGTCTGTAGGAGTTAAGGTTCTGAAGGTAAGGAATCTGTTTAGTTGCTAGAGCAATGGGTTCAAGCTGGTGGGCCTAATTGTTAAGATGATTTTATTTATTTCTGCTCTCCCATTTGTTAGCCATACACATGGGCACGGTTGCAAATATGTATGGGAAAATGGAATAACAGTCCCATATTTTCAAACAGTGGATACAAAAGAGAAAAACCAGGCAACTATAAAGTATAGATTATAAAGAGTAAGTTGCTTGGAAAAGCATCCTTATAAAGTAACTTAAATAAAATACTAAGTTTACACCCAAGTAGCACATGCAAGGATTTGTGTAATTCAGCAAAGGAAGTCAAATTAGCAGACATAGCAAATATCAAGTCTCTAACTCTGAGTTATATACACAGGACAAATCTGAAATTCACGTTAAGGAGTCTGAAAAATGAATTGATATTTTAACCAAGCCCACCAAATGTAGAATGAATTTTATGAACTAAACCTACCTAGACTGAATACCTGATTTAACAAAGATATAAATGCTCCCTGTAGGGTTTTAAAAAGGTCCAAAATCTTATGATGATAGATCATAATTGTTATAATGTATGTTTATGATGTATTTATGTTATGTTCCAATGTTACTCAATAAAGTGTCAGTAATCTAAACTCACAGCACTAAATAAATAAATACTAAATAAATAAAGAAATAAATAAATAGATATCAAGACAGATATTCCCAGGAACTTAAACCCATAAATATAAAAATGACTAAAAGTAATTAGAACCACTATTGAAACACACACACACACACACACACCACTAAATAAAAAACTAAGGGAAAATTTTAATAAAAACTGAAAGGATGCTAAAGAATTGAAAAATTCAGTAAAATAATGGGCTGATGGGGCTGATAACAGAGAGAGAAAAGAGGATTCAGTGAATTTCAAGATAGCTGATAGAAATCATGCTCTGAAGAACAGAGAAAAGATAACACAGGAAAAAAATGAAGAGAACCTAATTGATTCACAGAATAACAGCAAAAGCTCAAATATTTGAATACTTGGACTCTAAGAAGGAGAGGAGTACAGTATTTAACACATTATTAGCAAAGAGTAACAACAACGCAACTCTATATGACACTCAGAAAATGCAATGGGAATAAATAATAAAGAATTTTATTATTATAAATAAAATAAAATTATAAATAATATAGGGATATACAATATACTTTAAATAATATTAATATATACATTAAATAATAATGTAAGTATCATAATTAACTAGCAGCAATATAATTATGAAAAGAAGGTGAAATACACTTTCAAATGAAGGAACATTAAGAGTATACCCAATCAGCATATTCTAAAAGGACTATGAAAGCATTTCTTATATACAAAAAATTATACCAAATGAAATGTTGAACAAATTAAGGGAAAGCATTAGAGAAGATAAATATCTGTGCAAATGTGCAAATGTAATAGACAATATTTCTCTTGATTTTGAGACTATGTTTGATTGAAGAAATATATAACTGTGATTTTTTTTATATTGATGTAGATGTAACACAAAGATAGCTACAATATACAGGAGCAAGAGTAAAGAAACTTATTGACAATAAAATTTCAACATTACACTTGAAGTATAAAAGGATTTATTTTTGTGTAGTAATACTTATATTAAAAATGAAAGCATTTATTTTTAACTACAGAACATTAAGGGTATACACTGTAAATCTTGAAGCAAAAACAACCAAAACATATGCTTTTTAATTTAAAACTCAATATGCATATTAAAATGAAATAATACTAGTTTTGAAAAAAAAATATAACCATGGAATAAAGGGAAAATTGAAGCAAAAAAGCAGAATAAATAAACAAAAATGAGAAGATGTGAACATAGAACTAAATAAAAATAAATTAATATTATAAATGCTAATGCTCTGAAAACATCAATTAAAAGATTCATATGAAATTGAGTAAAAAATCTATGCAGTCTATTTGTGCACATTTTGTATCATACAGGGCTCACATCTAATCTAAGTAGTATAAAATAAAATTGCGGAATAACTATGCTGCATACTAATTTATAAAAACAAAACAAAACACGGTGGGAATTACTACATTAATTTAGGCAAACCAAACTTAGAGAAAAGAGTATTATTAGGGACAAAAATAAAAATGACATAATAATAAAAGGGTCAACTTTTAAGGAAGTTTTAACAATTGTATGTACCCTTAAAAAAAAGTGTTAAACTACATGAAGAAAAAAAAAACTGTAAGAATAAATTGACAAACACAATTACAGTTGAAGTTATCAGCACCTGTCTTTCAGTAAAAGATAACTTAGAAACACAGAAAATCAATAATGTATAGAACTGCACAAACCACTAACTGGAAGAATCTAATTGACATTTAAAGTACACTTGACTGAATAAAAGTAAATATACATAATTTTTCACTATTCATGGAACTCTCCCCAAGTAGAGCAAAACTTGGATACAAAAAGTAGAAATTTCAACAAATATTTAAAATGCAAAATCACACAAAGTATGCATTCTGACTCTTATGGAATTGAACTACAAGTCAATATCAAAATGACACCCAGAAATTAAAAACTAAGATTAGATAAAGGCAAAAAATGAAAGCAGAATTACTAACACTCCTTCAAGATGAAGTAGAAAGCAGAAATAATCTTATACCTATTAAGATGTTGTATACATAGTTTAAAATCTTTTTGAAAAAAAGCAATTTCCAGTCTTAACTCCTTTTGGGGAATTATATCAATCATTTCAAGAATAAATAGCATCAATTCTATATAATTTTTTCAAGATGATAGAAGGAAATATTTATCTATGACTTTTTATAATGGACATCAGTAGTGATTATTACAAACTCATAGTCACAGTTGTAAAAGAAAAAGAAAATCTCAGTGAAATAAGAAGTTCAACTAAATTTTGGTTGCTTAGATATCTTGACTATTATAAATAATGTTGCAATAGATATGGGGGGTGAATAAAATTTTTTTTGGATATATCCACTAAGAAAAAGTGGCAGAAAAAAAACTGTCTTTCCAAATTATAAATGTCAACACTACAGCATTTATTTGAATATGATAGAGAGGCTAGTACTGTTGCTAGCTTTTTTGACTGTTTCATTCTACCTTTGTTTTTGCTAATGCTCATGCAGTAACTGCGTTAGTCTAACTTGTCTTATTCATGGAGGGCTCCTCCTATTTGCTCTGACTAGTTTAGATAGGAGTCAAAGACAGACTTGTCATGAAACACGAGAGGATGTCAACTAGAAAACTTCTAGTAAGGACTTTTTTCCCCTCTGAAAAATGGAGTGCAAAAACAATGGTAGTCCTCTTTCACTTCATTTAGATATTGACATTCACACATAAAAGCTGTCAACAATCATTGGATGATGCAGTGACAGCATGAAAGCACAAGCTCGCAAGACAGAAGTGGCAAATAGAAATATGGATGGAAATTGGATGACGTTATTGAGTTGCATAGTTAATCAATTATAGAAAAATTCTGATTTGAAATATTAATTTGTAACTTATAAATGTCATTTTGTCTTAGTAAATAATTGTTGATTTTTTTATTATTAATTGGAGGAGAACATGTCCCAAATAATGTGGATACACTTTTTCCATAATAATTTATCAATTTTCTACAGATTATGATACTACATATTTCTATCATTATCAGAATGCAGATATGATAATGCAGATTTGAATAAACTAAAAGATATAATCTCTAATGTTTTTAAGTTCAAGTCTATAAAACATGTAAGACATAGATAGAAAAATGGT
Organism: Uropsilus gracilis; assembly: GCA_004024945.1. Lineage (NCBI taxonomy): Eukaryota > Metazoa > Chordata > Mammalia > Eulipotyphla > Talpidae > Uropsilus > Uropsilus gracilis. The sequence goes on from PVHY01001672.1 coordinate 58,035, forward strand.
GATAAACAGGAAATAGAAATAGATACTTTATAATCTTATACCAAAAATATTGATGCTGCTTTTAAATGATATTACAATATAGGAAAATAATATTTTATTTTACTTTGTTCTGGTAATTGGGATACCTTAATTCTTATTCTCAATTTGTCACTAACATATCATCTTTGGTAAATAATAATTTTCTGTTTGGTTAATATTTTCCAAAAATGAAGAACTTATACTAAATATATTCTCTAAGTTCTCCTTATGAGCATAAGATTTCGATTCTGTTTTAACTAATAACACTAAATGAAGAATTAAGATGTTATCAGTGTGGATATTCTATACCCACCTCCTAATTAATTTAAAGAAAAGTTAAAAGATTTAAATAGTGCTAATACCATGACACAAAATATATTCTAAGTGAAAATAGCAAAACTTAAAAGGACATATTTAGTTTTGGAGGTCAACATCTTCATGCTCTTTTTTTTTTGAGCCTAGGTCTCACTGTTTCTGCTAGGGGAACTGCAGGCTCACATTGCCCAGGGTACCACAGACTCAAGCAATCCCCAGCTTTCTAGGTAGCTGGGATTACAGGCACATGCCACCATGCCCAGTTATTTCTTTGAGACTAGGTCTTGCTCTGTTGCCCTAGGTAGGACTTGAACCACCATCCCCAGTCCCAGCCATGCTTCATAATCTGTCACTTACAGGCATGTGCCACCGTGCCTGGATAGAGGTCAACTTCTTTTTATTTTAAATAATTTATTTATATATCAATTTCCCATCTTTGTGATCTCTGGGGTTCACCCCCCTTCCCTGACTGCTCCCACCTTGCCCCATCTCCCCCAAGTTGTGTACTTTAATTTGGTTGTTGACTTGTTTTTACTTTTCTTCAATGTTTTTTTGTTTATCTTTCCCATGTCCCATATACTGGTGAAACCATTTGGTTTCTGTCTTTTTTTTGTTTGTTTGTTTCTGCTAATATGAATTCTTCTAAGTCCATCCATGTTATCATAAAATCATTCAATTTGTCATTTTTAATAGATGAGTAATATTCCTTTGTGTAAATATATATATATATTTATATATATATATATTTACACAATGGAATATATATATATATATATATACATATCACATTTTTTCATCCAATCATCTGTTTTCAGACATTTTGGTAGCTTCCATGTCCTTGCAATTATAAATAGTGCTGCAATAAGCATCCAAGTACCGATGTCCCTTTGTACCCACATTGAAGTCTCCATTCCCAAGAAAGCAGTTGCTGGGTCATATGGTAGTTCCATTTTCCTTAATTTGAGGGCCCTCCACACAGCTTTCCATAGAGGTTGGACCAGTTTACATTCCCACCAGCAGTATAAGAGTGTTCCCTTCTCTCCACATCCTCGCTAGCACTTGTTGTTGCCCGTTTTATGGATGTGGGCCATTCTTACTTGTGTAAGGTGGTATCTCATTGTGGTTTTGATTTACATTTCCCTTATTGCTAGTGACATTGAGCAATTCTCCATGTGCCTGTTGGCCATTTGTATTTCCTCTTTGGAGAAGTTTCTTTTTAGTTCTTCACCCCATTTCATGATAGGGCTTCTTGTTTTGCTTTTGTTTAATTGTGTGAGTTCCTTGTGGATCTTCATTATTGAACCCTTATCATTCTTGTGGAGGGAAAAATTTTTTTCCCATTCTGTTGGGCTTCTTTTAGTTTTTTCTGTCATCTCTTTGTTATACGGAAGCTTTTTAGTTTGATGTAGTCCTGTCTGTGTTTGTTTTCCTTCAATTTTTTGCCATCAGTAGATTTTTCCAGAAAGCGATTTCTGAATTGTACTTCATGGAGAGTTTTCCCCAAGTTTTTTTCTATGTATGTTATGGTTTGAGGTCTGACATTTAAGTCTATTATCCATTTTGAATTGTTTTTTTGTACAAGGTGTGAGGATATTGTCTTGGTCCATTTTTTTGCAGGTCTTAGTCCAATTTTCCCAACATAATTTATTGAAGAGGCTATCTTTGTTCCAATGTAAGTTTTTCCCCACTTTGTCAAAGATTAGTTGACTATATATGTGTGGTTTTATTTCTGAGCACTCAGTTCTGTATCATTGGTCTGATTGTCTGTTGTTGTACCAGTACCATGCTGTTTTAATTATTATGGTTTGTAGTATAACTTGAGGTCTGGGATAGTTGGCTCTCTGTTCTCTCCTTTTTTCACCAGGAAGCTTTTTGATATTCGAGTTCTTTTGTTATTCCATGAACTTCTGAAATTGTTTTTCTATCTCTTTAAAGGATGTCATGGAATTTTTATAGGAATTGCATTGAATCTGTAGATTGTTTTTGGATGATGGCCATTTTGATGATGTTAATTCTTTAGATCTATGAACAGGGAATGTCTTTCCATTTCCTTATGTCTTCTTCTATCTGTTTTAGCAGCTTTTTAAAGTTTTTTTGTATAGGTCTTTCACGTGCTTTGTTAGGTTTATTCCCAGGTATTGTTTTTGATGTGATGGTAAATGGGATAACTTTTTAAAAATTTATTCTTCCTCTTCTTGGTTTTTTGTGTATAGGAAAGCTACTGACTTCTGTGTGTTGATTTTCTATCTGGTTACCTTACTGAACTGGTTTACTATTTCAAGTAGTTTTTCCATGGATTTTTTTGGGTTCTCTATATAGAGAATCATGTCATCTATATATAATGATAACTTCAGCCCCTCTTTTCTTATTTGTATCCCTCTTATTTCTTTCTCTTTATTACCTTAGCTAAAACTTCCAGTGCAATGTTAAAAAGTAGTGGGGAGAGGGGGCACCCTTGACTTCTTCAGATCTTAATTGGAATGATTTCAGTTTTTCTCCATTTAGGATGGTGATTGCTGTAGACTTGTCATAGATTGCTTTTATTATGTTGAGGTATGAACACTTAATCTCATTTTTTTCAAGGACTTTTATCATGAATGGATGCTGGACTTTGTCAAATGCTTTCTCTGCATCTTTTTATATGATCATGTGGTTTTTGTTTTTCTCTTTGTTAATGTGATGTATTATGTTAATTGATTTCTGGATTTTGAACCATCCTTGTTACCCCTGGGATAAATCCCACTTGATTATGGTGAATAATGCTTTTTATGCATAATTGGATTCTATTTGCCAGGATTGTTGAAAATTTTTTCATCTGTGTTCATTAGGGAAATTGGTCTATAGCTTTCTTTCTTGGTGCTGTCCTTATTTGATTTTGGTATTAGTGTGATGTTTGCTTCATAGAATGTGTTTGACAGTTTTTCTTCTTTCTCAATTTTTTTGAAAAACTTTTGTAATGCAGGCATTATTTCATCTTTGAATGTATGGTAGAATTCATTAATAAAGTCATCTGGTCCTGTGCTCTTGTTTTTATGTAGAGTTTTGATGACTGCTTTTATATTGCTGCTTGTAATTGGATTGTTTAAGTTCTCTACATTATCTTTGCTCGATTTTGGGTAGTTATATCATTCATATAATCTGTCCATCTCATCCAGGTTGTAATATTTATTTCCATATAGTTGTTCATAGCAATCCTTTTTCCTTTGGATTTCTTTTGTGTCTGTTGTAATTTCTCCTCTCTCATTTGTGATCCTGTTTATTTGAGTTTTCTCTCTTTGTTCCTTTGTGAGTTTTTCAAGGGGCTTGTCAATTTTATTTATTTTTTCAAAGAACCAACTTTTGGTTTTGTTGATAGAAGTCAACTTCTTAAAGGTTTCAAATAATAGGGTATATACAAGACATGTTTGTAAGTTTAATTGTGAACTACACATAAAATTGAAAGGCAAAATTCAACATTTGACATGAGTTTTTAAAAAACTTCATATTTTCAAGTGATTCACATTAGCTGCTTCTTTAATTAACCTTTTTAAATGAGTCTATGTTCTTCAATCATTACATAAGTTTATTAATATGAAGTTTTTAGTAGAAATAATAAGGAACCATGAATTCTAAATCTGGTAAGTCAATAGATATTGACTGTGAATATAAACATAATGAGTTATCTGTTTAAACTTTAAGATTTAGAAAACTGCAGTATTTAAATAGTTACCTTTTATATGCTGTGAATCTAGTAAGGATCAGGCACTCTTGTAATCATTCAGAATACATGAGCAGCAACAGCGATAAGTCAGTCTGTAAAGTTTGATTATGTATGGTGATAAATATTATAAAAATTAAGATGTAAACCAAATTTAGTGGTATTAGGCTACCCCGGATATGTAGGTTAAATTATAATACATGCAGGAAGATCAGGTATGCTTCTTTGACAAGCTAATATTTGGTAATATGCTTGGAAGCAGTGAGAGAAACAGTCTTATGGATAGTTAGGTGTTTTCTTAAAGTTCTTGTGTTGTAAATAGGGTTAATTATTAGTGTGGAATTCCACTGCAGAAGACTCTTATACCCATGATTGTAAGTAGGGTAGATAGTATCTCCCTATCCTAAGAGGCTAGATAGTTTCTCCATTGTTTCTTGCTGTGTATTAATTACTACTCATGAAGTATAGACTACTCTATTGTTCTTATTAGAATTAGAACAAAGAACAGCATGGGTTGTCTTCCTGGGCACTTGGTACTTTACTCTTCGATAAGAAAAGTCACATGTTCTAAGCAAGGTATACTATAACCTCTGTTGGAGGTGGTGGTATGAATTTTGACTCACACTAAAGTCTTACCCATTGGTTGCAGTGTTCAACACTTTTTTCATACAAGTTGCCATTAGTAAACTTGTGTGTGGTTAATGTATGTGCCTCCGTGTTCTTCAGAACGAAATTACCTTCTCAGTTTGAAAGAATGTATTCATTCCCACAGTTATACAAATAATCAAATAGTGCACTGATAGAAAATAATGACAGAGAAGTGACAATTGGTAGATGATATAAGACTTTATACATGTAGGTTGTGATAATGAATTTATATCCTGAGGGAAATGGAGAGGTACAGAGAGATTGGGCAGGAAAATTATGCCATATTAAAGAGAATGACTTTAGCTACTAAGCAGCAGTGAAAAGGAGAAGCATTATGTCCGTAGTCCATATATGACCAGATGGCAGATTTTAACAGAGTAGTGAAGGTGGTGAGAAAGGCTTAACCTTAAAAGATTTTGTAATTAGAACTGTTAGGATTTCTTGGTGAGGTTGCAACATTAAAGAAAAAGAAGAGATTCAAAAGAAAAGATGTCATGTTTGAGGTCTGTTTTTTTTTGTTGTTGTTTTTGTTGTTTGTTTGTTTGTTTTGTTTTGTTTTTAGACCTTACCAATATGAGTAGTGGAATTTCCCATCCATAAAATATATTCAAGTTTTCAGCAGTGCACATGCATGTGTGTATAGTTTTGGAGGAAGATAAACTTAATGTTCAGTTTAGAACATATTGAGTCTGAAAAATCCATTAAATACAAAAAGTTAGATATTGAATAAAGCTGTTTATGTGACTCTGAAATTACAGCGACGCATTTAGATGATAGATACAGTGATAAGAGATCAAGAAGTATCATCTAGGAGAAGAGGAATAACCAACAAAGGAAGTTGAACAAGCAATGATAAGTTATAAGAATAAACACAATTGTAGAGCCCTAAAAGTCAAATAAAGAAAATGCAGCCAGAAGGAAGAATACTGTCAAATACTACCAAAGAATCAAAAAGAATGACGAATGGGGTTTTGCACAACAATAGCAGCAGCATGATCCTGATTCTTCCTTTCCTATCACAAAACAATCAAAATATCAACAGGGACAGTAAATAATACCACACAGAATAAACATCTTCAGCTTTATCAGGAAACAGAGAGACCTTCAAACATTCTAGATAAAAGAGAGAACAAATCCCTATAATCCCCACCTGTGGGTGGAATGAGGAGAAAGAACCAGGATCCCTAAGCAGGAGTTCAAATAACTCTCAGAACTAAGGAGCAATAAATTAAAAATGTAAACCCATGAAGTAAATGAAAAATAGTAGTATGATCATACCCATATAAATTCAACATAAAATGTTAGACATTTAAATAAGATATTTATTTGCTGTTGAAAAGATTATAACCATCATATTCATATAAAAAATCAAAACATTGTAACCAAGTTGAAATAAATACATTCAAATTACCATTTTGGTAGTATAAAATTTACTCGATAATGTCAATTATCTGTATACAAAATCCCTTAGAGAATTAGACAGAAATATTTTTTTCTTTTTCTCCTCCTCCTCCTCCTCCTCCTCCTCCTCTTCCTCTTTCTTTTAAACTTGACATAACTGGTTCATGAGTCAACATTAATTTAGGAAGATAGTTTCACATCTCTTCATATGTATGAAATAAACCAACCTCCGAAGCAGCATGAATCACCTGTGTACTCTTGATACAGGGTTGTGAGTGAGGCAGTTAAAAATTGTTGACACCAAAATACCCTGGTGGTTGGAGTCTGAAAAACCTGCTCGAAAAATATGGGGAGTGAGAAGCATAAACGGGTGCATAGAAAGGAGGAGCAAGTAGTAAAAGGAGAGAAAAGGAAAGAGAGGACATCAGGATGGCAAACTGAGAGAACAGGCCCACGTGGCCTAGCCAGGGGAAACCCCCTGAAGAGTGAGCTGGAGGTGGCAAGGAGCCATGGTGACTGGTGGAAGAGTGGCTGGGGTGGAGAGTGTGGCACCGCAGCAAGGCAGCATAGTGAGCTGGGACCTAGAGATGGCCAGGGATTTGAAAAGCTGATTTGTGCATCGCCAATTGTGGAAGAAATTTGAAGAACCTTGAAGAAGCAGAGCAGTGTGAAATACTGGAGAAGGAGGGAAGAGAAGACGCTGGAGAAAGACTGAACTTTGCAGTGCCTGCCTCAGGTTTGGAGGGGTAAAGGGCACCATCTTGAACTGTGTCTTTGGGACTTTGGGGACTGAAAGTGGTGACTGGCATAAGATAACCGGCCACTTGTTGTATAAAAGACTTTTTTGTTCTCCCTGTTGAATTCCCTTGCTAATAAAACGCTATTATTTAAACTGTATTTTTCTGGCAACTGCTCCACTCAGGTGGAGAATGCGACTGCCAGAAACTGCATTTGGAAAGTTTGTTTGTTTGTTTGTTTGTTTTTCTCTGTGTCTTGTTGGTTGGAAGCTTCTGCCCCTTCTGCACCTGATAGCACTCTTATCTGTTTGTTGCCCAACTCCCACACTTCCCTTAGAGCTTCAAAAGTACAGTCATAGTTCTGGGACTTGTTTTGGTTTAATTTGAGTTCATTGTCTTTCTCTATATGGCACATGGGTGATATCATTCACTATTTATCTTTCTCCTTCTGATCTATTTCTCTCAGGACAATTCCCTCTAGTTCCATTCATATCATAGTGAATGGCAAAATTTTTCTATTTTATAGCTGAGTAAGTAGTATTCCATTGTGGACATATACCACATTTCTTTATTCTCTCATCTGTTGCTGAGCTCTTAGTCTGTTTCCATAATTTGGCTATAAATATTATTTTTGAAACACATGTTTAAAATCAACAGTGGAGGGTTTTCATAAATGATGTTAAGACAATTGAACAGTCATTTGGCAAGAAGATATATTTGGATCCACTGGCATGCCATACACAAACGTAAGTGTTAAATATATGAATGATCTAAAGGTAAAATTGAATCTATACAAGTACTAGAAAAATATGGATACATTTCTCTGGCATTTGAATATAAGGTAAAGAATTGCTAGCTACAATTAAAAATTTGTAAGAAAAGTATCAATAAAATAAAATTTGCAATAACATGTGTAATAAAAGTATCAGTAAAATAAGATTTACTATATAACTTTAATATGGTAAAAATAAAATCACAATACCCAAATACAAAGATTTGTAGTGTATATGAAGGTCAATATCTATAGTTTATTTAAAAAAAAAACTTTTTTTAAAAATTGAGACAAACAAACCAAAAACCCCTATGGAAATGTGTACGTGTAAGAGTAGACTATTTGCAAAAAGAGATCTAAAAGTAGCCATTAAACATGTAAAGATATTCATTATCACTTACAAGATAAAAGCATATTGAAATGTCACTGAGATAGCACTGAAAGCAAATTAAAACAACAGAATCTAATAATATTGAAAATTAACATCAGACAGACTGAAAGGAAAATAAGTATATGGGACAAAAAGAAGTAAGTAAAGAGAGAGGGAGAGGAAGTAAGGCCAAAAAAAAAAGGAAGGAAAGCAGATCTAATCTAATCAACTAACATAACATGTGTTTATATATCATTTGTATGGGGCATGTTATGTACACTTAAATTTTATTTTTCTGTTCATTGTAATGTTAAGCACATAAAATTTCTAAAACTGTTTTAGAATGCTAAATTGTGTTTACTATTGTTGATGGATTATAAGACTGCAAATGACTAAATACACTGAGGTGATTGTAAGCTTGAAGTCTCACTAAGGAGAATGGAAAAACAAATATGGAATAGGATAAAAAGGAAATAGATAAAAATTGAAGATATTTCTCTGAACAAATAATTTCTAAAATATATGTATATAAGCAAATTTACATTTATATGAATAGATATATGTGTTCATCTATGCAGGTACACAAGTATAAATAGTTATATTTGTATGCATATGCTTGTATATATCTATATACATGTTCTATTCTCTAGCTTTGATTACTGTAAGTTCTATGAAACAGACACCTCAGTAGAGATGAGCACACCTTATACTTAAATTTTTTATAGTGATACAATATTTGTAATTGGAATTACTCAGCTGTACTCATTTTAGATGACTCAATTTTATTGGCAACATTCAAAGTATCATAGTCAAGAGTTAGTCAAATATGTCTTCTTCTCCCATCAGATCTAATGGAGATATTGATCCTGGTATGTCAATGTCATTGAGCTTATTCACATCCTGTTTGATGTGATGCTTGTTGGCCTTGTCATCCACCATGAACACAACTAGTTCAGTGAACACAAGCTTATTTCTCCTGGTGACACTCTTCTGAAGATATTTGGTGACAGTTTCGAATGATCAGAAGGTAGGTGACTGGCAGTTGTCTTTTTTTTTTTTTTTTTCATGGCTCTGGAATCATTTCAGAACTGCTTTCTTGATCTTCACTTTGACTTGATTTGGGGGGCAGATTGGGGGGTTTTCTTCAGCTTTGACACTATCTCTGAAAATCTTTTGTGTTTGTGTGTGTGTATACATGCATGCATACACACAATCTTGATCTCTAGCATTGTTTTCACTAAGGGAAACCAAAAATTTTAGGAGAAATGACTAATTAAAGGGTAGTTAATATTTAAGCTCCAATAAGGTATATTCAAGCTCCTGTACAGATATTATCTGTTGAGAGTATCTCTATAATTTGTACCCTTGTAGATACTGGAGAGATAGTAGTATCGGAATGTAAAAATCCTATTTTACTAGCATTCACATCTTTTGGGGGCAATAGGAAAGAAATAAAATCAAGCATAACATCAAACACACACATACAAGGGAAAAATATTCTTAAGTTAAGGCTCAAACAAAAGTTGAACCTAAGATAGTTAAAGTGTTAAGCCGTAGAGTTGTGATGAGGTTAAATAATATTTAGGGCAAGTATTTAATAGGAAAGCTAAGAAGATATGAAATAAGAGGCTAGGTTAGAAAAAGGAATGTTTGAGTCTCAAGTTTTAATGCTAAAATAGAAAAATATCCAGGGAATATATTTGAATATAAAATTGCATGTAAACAAGTGGAAGAGATGAACTTGGGAAAGTAGTGAGATACCACAGCCTAGTTGTTCAGAAGTTCACAGTACAAAAATGATGACAGCCAGGTTGGAAAGGAGAGAAATCCAATTGAAAAAAACTTTCCAGAAAGAGGAGAAATGTCTATGGCAGTGATAAAGAAAGAAAAGACAATGGCAATAATTCTCAAAGATGCTGGGAATGTTCCAAAATCTTAGAAAAAAACAAATATCTTAGGAGCCACACTAAAAGCTATGTCCTTAATGACAACCAGGTTTCAGAGTGTCAGGTCAGTACTGGAATTGATGACCATGTAGTTTATCATAGACATAGAGATGCCTTCTGGCGTGAAAAGGAGAATTATTAATAGCATGCTGGGATACCAGCCATTAACCAGAACTATCCTGGGCAATCAGGGTATTTGTTTACCCTGATCACAGAGTTAAGAGAACATTCCATCAACATGTTGAGGAATAGAAGATTTGTTTATCTAAGCACAGCTTTAAATTAATAAGTAGCTTATATTTATAAATTTTATCAGTTACCTAAAACATAGTATTTTATTGATAGAAAAGAAATCAACTTTGTCCAAGTTGACATCTTGCAAAGATGTCATAGTTATGTCTTTATCAGTAACACATGCATATAAAGAAAAAAAACAGATTCATAATTAAACAAAAACTCAAAACCACCAATATAGCATGAGCAAAACAATAAGTTCAAATTTAAGATGGACTGGACAACTTGAGGTGGAAACAAGAAACCAAGGGCCAGGGAACATTTAAGGTATCACTTCAGCATGTAATCCAGTAAGATACAAGAATGTGTAGTTTTAATTTTTTTTTTTTTTTTGGTTGAAAGCACATTGCTGGGTTTAGTTATAAGCATTAATATTGTCAAGACACTAATAACTTTTCTTTTTTTAAATAAGTAATCTAATAAAGTAGCATTAAGGAAAATGTTAATATTTTTAGTTTTTGGCTTTCATAACATCCATCCTTAAAATGAAAGAACTTGAGGGAAGACTATAGATACTACTCTAAATTCTTGAGGTTGCTGGTGTATACAGCTGCCAGGATTAGAAAAAAACGTTTGCAGCCACCAGAAACAATATGCCATCCTGTGATATGTTAAACTCCACATCCCACTTAAGGCCATTTAAATGGTAACAGAGTGAATCTGAGTCCATAGGCTATTAAAAATTCCTCATTAACTATTCACTCTTAAAACTGGCTTCTTCTTTGGCTATTTTAGAACTTATTTCTTCATTGTATTAAATTTTCTATCACACTGCTTAGGATGGAAGTAGTTTGGGGGGTGGGAGAAAGAAATGCAACCCCCAATTGTGAAAGGAGAAAAAGACAGCAATTTATCTTTCTCAGTCTCAAATTCTGGAGGAAGGTCAAATTAAATATTTTTTCCCTCTCTCTTCTTCCCTTTATCTTTAAAATGTATATCTTTCTCTTTAAAGACACCATTGACCTAAAAATGCCACCTTTTTTTGATTAAGAACTTATCTTTATATATAATGTTATATATCATATCTTCATAATTATAACATGTTGATTTTTTCTTCTAAGATTTTAAATTACTTGAAAGCAAGATTGATTCAAATTTGTTTGCTAATAAAGAGTCCAAAATTTTTCTTCATTTATAAATATATATTGCACAAAACTCTATCTTGACTAAATACTAAATACATTTTTAAAAAATATATATAATTGCATTTATGAACCAAATAAGGAGATCCATATATTCAACAAATTGATAGATGAGTGAATGTTTTAAGAATGGGCTGGAATCAGAAGAATTAAATTTTTAGGGGGATACAGCATGTCTGTATCCTTAAGTGGATAGATGATAGATAGATAGATAGATAGATAGATGATAGATAGATAGATAGATAGATAGATAGATAGATAGATAGATAGATAGATAGATAGATAGATAGATAGATAGATAGATAGATAGATAGATAGATAGATAGATAGATTTCTTGGGGTTACAGCTTTTCTACATGTGGAATAGGCGCATGGGAGAAAATAGACTCCTTTTATGATAAATAAAAAATGGTTTATGAAAAATAATTTGAAATCCTATTACAACTGAACTGCAAGCAAAATTTTAACAAAATTCCAGTTGAATCAATAGTACAATAATGTTTAATCATTCTATACTTTATGCATATCAATATACATCTGCTGTGGATTTACACTTTCCAAACTGAGCTAATGTTGGGCAAAAGGCTTGCCCATTTTGGTTGCATGCGCAAAGAACTTCAGGGCAGAAATCACAACTAAAATGAATGTTGAGTAAAGAAACAGATAATGATTGAGACTTAAAATTAACTGGACAAAATAAGGATACTGTAAATTTAAGAATAATACTGTAGATGAGAAAATCAAGTTTGGGAGTGGTAACTAAAATGTGATGTGTTTGAATGGGTAAAGTAGAAGAGGCATCCAGGTAGAGGAAACTATCAGATGAACAAATTGAAACACTGACTAACAGAGTTGACAGCTATCCTATAGTTTTGAATACAATTGGGTTGACAGAAGACAGATTAAAAAGACAATCAGAGAGGATATTATGAAAGTGAAAAAGAGATAATAAACTATAAAATCTCACCTAATCTAATCAGGATTAAGGGATGATGGAATAATTAACAACATCAGACTAAGAAATAAAATAAATATCAAAATGAATAAATTTTGATTATTTGAAAATTTTGAAAATGGGACTTCTCTGGAAGTCTTTTCATAAGATAAATTGCAAAAGGAGAACTTACATTTCTAATAATACATCTGAAATGCAGGCTCAGTGCACAAAGTTTCATAAAACAGGTTTACTAGTACTTGTTATTGATAAATCTACTAGTTTACCTACATTTTATTCTTGAGTTAATTTAAAAACTAAGGGAAATGGAGTATTGAGCAGTTAATGCACTTCCCTAAACACCTGAGTGATAAACTCTTTGGGGAAAACACAATACCATATGTCTATTTGGGAAATTTATAATGCAGGTAATTACTCATATTACATTGTCACATATGCGCTGTTTCTCAATAACAAGTCTAATATTAGGTCTCCCATAAAAATATTATTTAAAGAATAAGAACTAGTTAGAGTGAAAAGTATGAAAAAAATAAGCTCAGTTCTATTTCAAAGTTAGCATAACAGACTGAAGAGCGATGAACAGTTTTTAACACACGATATCAAGGAAAGATTATAAGTAATAAAGTACACATTTTAATTGCAAGTGAAACCACTCATTTTATTTTAGGAACAAAGGTAAAATTTTTAAAATCATATTCCTACACACTCCTTCTCTTTTTTCCCTGCAATTTCACAGTTTGGTTTTTTTTTGAATGTCATGATATTTAAAGTTAATTTTCTAAATTTCCATGAACGCAAATGAAATACAGCAGATTATCCTAGTCGTCCCCCACTCCCCCCTTTGTTACCTTTTCAAATTGGAATTCCTGTTTATTGGGTAAAAGACAATGGAAACAAAGATCATTTAGTGGGGCTCTGGGGGCCTTTTTTCTGGTTTTGAATCTTGGCGAACAGAATGCTGCTGCTCTGACAGTAAAAATAGCAGATGGGATTAATTAACTGGGTGACAAATCTTCAGACCTACCTAAATTAATATTTTTTGCCAAACAATGTATTCTGATTATCATAAAAGCAAGTGACGTTTATAGAAATAGATTTTGGGCCCAATGGTTTTCAAAATCTATCCAGAGATATGTTTTCCCCTTATAAGAGCTGGCTTAGCCTGTTATTTGCATGTTAATCCTTCTAATCATTTTCTTGATGGAAACAATCATATTCAAATAAGTGCATCTTGTTTGTAATGCTTGAGTTTGTCCTGACCTCAGATAATCTTTCCTCTGCAGGAGTAAAAGGGGCAGGAGATTAATTTATTCACCAACACTCTTCTCAAACCCAAGCCTCCAAGGAACAATTAATTATCTTTTGTATGAAAACTGCAAATCAACACATCAATATAATACTTTGTCAGTGTCATTTAAACTATAGGATCTTGGGGTAAAAGTTCATTTTATTAAAAAGAAAAATTATCGTATCTTCTCAAATTGAGTGTACCACAGACTGACAAAAAGATTATGATTTCATAAACATAAAATATGTATAAATGCTCTGTGTGCATACATATATAGAGGTTCTAAAATGTCCCATATTTCACTGATTATACTTTTATAGCCTGCAAGGTATATATTCTATATTTATATTATATACTTTCTGTGTGTATATATTTCATAATACAGGAAACTTTAACTTAGAACTTTTTTTTTCTTCAAGAACACAAGTTCAGATGATGTCTTTCATGGAATTGCAGAGACAATCAAAACACTCTAATCATGATTTTAAATTCAGGGCCATTTTGTGTCCTGATAAGGAGAAATGGTAGGGAAAGATTCATTCCTCTCTTAAGAAGTTTCCTTCCCAATTATTTTGTATGCTGTGCTACTTGGCTTTATGAACTCTGTTTACTTGGAAAGACACTAATATGAAAAGCATCATGAAAATGTTATTTAATTTAGTGCATAAATCCTGTCCTCTACCTCATTCTACCTTACTGACTAGCTATGAAGCATAGTAGGAAAAGTTTCCTTTAAACCCTGTAAACATCTTTTTTCAGACTGGCAGAAGTAACATGGAAGTGACTAATTAGGTCACCCATTTTGCTCTGATGGCAGGTGCATAGCATTTACGCATGCCACTAATTTTTAATAACATTTGGAAACCTTTATATTTTCAGCATTCTGTTTATTCTCTTGGTATTGGAGTATCATTCTAACTTAAAGAAATATTTGACCTTTTTAAATAAAAAAAATACATGTCATATAGCTATTATATGAATGCCAATATATGAATCTTATAGTCTACCTTTTTAATCTCAGGAAATCAGATATAGAATAAAATTGAGTAAAATAAGTCAAGCACAGCTAATCATAATCCTGTGTGTCAAAACAAATCATTTTAAGAGAAAAGAGTCCTTACCATTTATAAATTGTAACTTAAAAAAAAAAAAACTTCCTCCTTTCCTACTTCCCTTTTTCCCTCCCCTTCCCTCATTGCATTCCTTCCTTTTTTTCCTTATCCTTTTCAAAAATTCCCTATGACCATATTATTTCTTCATGTGTCAAACCTTCCCCTCAAATGTAAATTAAATGCAGATTTATAGTTTTAGTTTTAGTGTAAGCAAATAAATGGGGAATATATTACCTAACCATGTAACTAGAAAAAGAAAAGGTCTAGGGATAGGGAAAGAAGGGAACTTCATCTTTAATCTGCAACAAAATGTCGAAAAGAGTTTTCCTTTAATGTTTTATACAAGAGAGATAGTTTATTAAAGATTGTGTTTCAGAATAAGCTATTTTGTACTAGTTCTTTATTTCAGAAATCTCTATTATCTTATTCAAGCCTCTAGGGTACTATTTAGCAAATGCCTGCTTTAGTCAACCAGCTAAGTAATGCAAAGGAAATTCAGATATAACACAAAAAAGTGTTAGAGAATATATACTCTAATTTTATTCAAAATTCCTATTTTTCTCCTGTTTAATAGTCAATCAAATTTTCTTTGCTTTAAAATATTAATATTTCTTCCCGCTTCTATAACTTATGAGGAGCTCCATTAATAAGGGCAAAGATAGTGAAAGCAGAATAAAAAAGAACAATTTCACAGAAACATCCAAGCCAGTTCTCTCTGGGTGGATTTCCTTTGACTCTATTGGCATCAGTTTTTATTGGGAGCAGGTAGTTTCCACCATCTTTTATCTCAAGTTTCACCTGTTATGATCCATGTTAAAATACAGTGAATTTTTGAATACATACAATAAATTTCCTTAGCTTAATGAAAATATAAAACCATTTTATTTTTAAAAGTTAAAATGTTCTATTTCAAGAGTTTTTAAACCAAAAGAAAATAGTCCAATGTAATCCACTTCTCAGCATCATTATCACCCTTACAAGTTTCACCTTCTTAAGGAAGACTCCAGGCCTATTAAATTAAATATATTTTTCCCAATAAATATCATTTCTTATAAAATCACAAGTGCAGTCATTTTTTTTCCTACAATGCCTCCAAAAATCATTTTCAAGTGACTCAGAAGAGTTTATTATCAGAAAACATGTTTTCAGAACATACATTGTTTTTGATCAGTAAGCAAATCATATATAATGGAATTGCATTTTTACCAGAAACAGAAAAAAGAGAGACACTTGTATTGCCTAAATATGATACAATGAAAGCAAGCTTTTGAAATCATGCTAATAATTCTTTTGGTGTTTTCTTCTCCACAGTACACGTTGATGTGTTTTCCAAAAGCTTGTATGACTTTAAACAAACAAAAAAAAAGCTTAATTTATAAGATAACATAAATATTTTCATATATTGGTAATAAATATACATTATCATGTATTTTACCAAAATTATTTGGTTTTTGATGGATAAAATCTCTAATTTGCATATCCTAGAGATTCACATCCTGTCTTGAGATACCACAGACTATAGGAACCTAAGAAATTTCTATCTCCCTCTCAGTTATTACCTGCATACCTCTGAAAGCAGTAAATCAGTTGTCATTTGGCTTCCATTTGGTATTCACTCTCACTTGTCCTGGACACAGCTGCATAAACCACTCACTCCAGAATGAAGGTAATCTGCTAAGCAGCTATTCTCAGCACACAATGATTGGCTGAGGGACGAGTAGATGTTGAACATGTAGGACAAATTACATGCAAGAAAATATGTACTTAGACATTCTTTTATATATATATATATATATATATATGTATACACATGCATACTCTCTATTTAGACTGATATCCCTTTTTGTTCCCTATGTAAACAAAGAAAGAAGCAGAAACACCTGTTTGCTGAGGTGAACACCAGGAAAGGGTACTGTTAGAATGACTTGGATGCCTAGTATCAAGATTCACTGTGGATTTATTGTTTCCCTAGATTAAGTTTCACTTGAGCCTCTGTTCTACCTCTACTTTTCAGTTAATACCTATTCGTGGGGGCCGGGCATTGCGGTGCAAACCTGTAAATGGCAGCCTAGGAAGCGCCAGGCCAGGGACAGAAATTGCGGTTCCACCGGAGGCACATAGGGACACCTAGTCCCCCAAAAATAGCTGGATGTAGTGTCGTGCGCCTGTAATCCCAGCTACCTGGGAAGCTGAAGCTGGGGTTTGCTTGATCTGTGGTACCCCGGGCAAGGTGAGCCGCGATTCCACAGGCAAAAATAGCGAGACCTAGTTCCCCCCAAAAAAACAAACAAACAAACAAACAAACAAACAAACACAAAAACAACAAAACAACAACAAGAAACCCATTTGTATTTCAGCCTGTCAGAGTTAAATTTGCTGTTCTTTGAAATAAAATGCCTTCATAGAAACCATGCTAGTATAGCAATTTGAGGGATGGCAATAAACTATACAATATCAATAAAATATTTAATAAGTATTTGTTTTACTTTTCTTGGGCTGAGGAGGAGGGCAGGGTGAGACAAAGGAAGAAAAGATTGATACACTTAATGATCTATTGTTGACTTACATGGATGGGAAATGATTAGGATTATAATTCTATTCACACCTGTTTCCTCAAAAAAGTGTGAACCCGACTGAAACTTCCAAAGGAGAAGAAAATTGTGAATATAAAGCTGTTAATATGCCAGTGTTACATATAGCCCAATTTGGAGTGTTAAATTTTCTTAATGATTGTTGCTTAAAGTAATGGGGATTATATTATTGGTTTTAAAACCTTCATGTACAAAAAAACCCTAACCCTGTGATGTATTTGTTAAAAAAAAAAGGGAAAAAAAATCTTCATTTCCATCCTCAAATATTTTTATTAGATTGATTTGTTGTGGAAACAAATTAGCTGTATATCAGTCCGTTTAGCAGCCTCCCCAATGATTCTGATGAAAGTATACTATCATATTTTGCAAAACAGGTTTTAGACTAATGTAGACACTACCTCCTTTTATTATACCTGAAGAGCTTATCAACCGATTCCTTTATGGTATTCTTTCTAGAAGAAAAAAGAAAAAATACAGAAACAGGAGCATTAATTTACTCAAACTTCCTCAAGATTTAAGAAGAGTAATCCGATCAGAATTTGAATATTCTGATGAAGGAGCTAGAGAGCATACTCCCCTTCTAGTTAGCAAACCTGAAGCAAGCTGTTGACTCTTGAAAGGAGGGCTTTATGAAGAGCAAGTTCCCTTTCTTTCAAATAGAAAGTGACTGAAGTCCCGCATTTGATCTTCACTTAAGTTTTAATTGACATATATTGAACAGGTAATTTATGTAAGAAAACAACAACAACTAAGATTGCAAATCTGTCACTTAATTGGAGAAAGGGTCCAAAAGAAATAATAAATGATATGGTAAGTACAAAGGTTACAAGACTCAGAAAGGTAAATACTACAGGTAGATATGAAGAACACTAAATGCAAGATGCCTTTTAGACTTCAGGTAAGGGGTCAGTTACACTTTTACAAAGAGCTCTGATGAATCTATGATCACAAATTTTGTTTGAATCCTTCTCTGAAAAATAAAATTAGCAATTCATCTTAGAGTGCCTATTCTTGTATTTCCCCACTTTGAGAGTACAGTACTTTTTTTTTTTTTTTTTAACAACAAGTAGAATTAAAGAAATTTAAAAATCACTCATGGCCTCATCATCTAGATATGTATGCTGGCATTTTTTAATGGGTTTCCTCAAGATCATTTTTGTTATATTTATAAGTACTTTCTAGCATAGTATAGAAAAACCTGCATTAATATTCAAAACCTATTTCTATAAGTGCTTCCAACTTCACTGGATAATCATATTAGTCTTCTATCTGGGTTGTTTCCAATCTCTCAATGAAATGCTCAGTGTGATATTGATATGTTTTGCTTTGTTGGATATAATGTGTTGCTGAATTTGAAAATATAAGTATATAAAATATAATGATAGCAATATAGCAAATATGTATTATTTTTGTGTGGTCACTATTTGCCAATACTGTTTTTGATATAAGTTTGAAACCTAACAAATATTAATATTTTATATTATAACACAGTGGATTTTTTTTTAAGTTTAAACTTGAATTTAGGAAATACACCAAAAAGCACATAAAATCAAATTTTGGGAGGTTTAGTTATGTACAGAATCAAAATCACTGTAGGGGAACTAAAATCTGTCACCCCTAAAATAGATCATTCTGACAAAAGTTTGTTTTTCTAGGAGAGGCTCTAAGGACTGGGTGAAGATTGCTTTTGAAAAAGATATTTATATGTAAACTTCTGTGAGAGCATGTATCACACCAAATCTCCATATCCTCTTTCTTTCTTTCTTTCTTTCTTTCTTTCTTTCTTTCTTTCTTTCTTTCTTTCTTTCTTTCTTTCTTTCTTTCTTTCTTTCTTTCTTTCTTTCTTTCTTTCTTTCTTTCTTTCTTTCTTTCTTTCTTTCTTTCTTTCTTTCTTTCTTTCTTTCTTTCTTTCTTTCTTTCTTTCTTTTTCTTTCCTTCCTTCCTTCCTTCCTTCCTTCCTTCCTTCCTTCCTTCCTTCCTTCCTTCCTTCCTTCCTTCTTTCTTTTCTTTTTTTTTTTTAATTCATACTTTAGATTTTACAGTAAGGGCAAATGATTATTGGATAGTCTCACCCCACCCACCATTGACGACCCCCTCTGTTCACTCCGACCCCTCTTCTTGTTGTTTTTGGTCTATGTTAAGTTCTTTAGCAACTTCGTATTCTATGTTAATGTCCTTTTCTTTGGTGAGGGACTGTGATCCTAGAATATAGCAAGCCTTGTTGGTAGATGTTCAGTCTTATCTCTGTACCGGTAGTCGTTCATTCTCCGTGAAACCTATTGCTGTTTTCTCTTGTTGACGGTCTTCAATCCACTCCGTTCAACGTAGAAGATACTCGTTGTGGAGGATCTCTGCCAAAAAGCTTTGCAGCTCAGTTCCTCTCCTTCATTGTAGCTTTGTGTGGGCCTGCAGCCCCATCTCTGTGACTTTCCTCTCCCATTGATTGGGGAGGGGCACCTTGCTTTCTTGAGCTGTGTATCCGTCCTTAGCTTTTGACCCGTCCACTTATTGTATGGCCTTAGGTGTGTGATTCTGTGATAGGTGATGTCCGTGATCATTTCCCCAGTCCAGTATATCTTGTCTTTATAACAGTTCCTTCTCTCGTGGTCCACTCGTATTTGTGCATAATATTTTGCTCAGTCCCTCACCAATTCTGTTGGTCAAATGGATTATTACTTCATTTTCCTTCTAGGGACTAATAATTGGGGTAAAAGTGAAAGAGGTGCCCCCCCCTCCCCGTCCAGAAGCAAGGCGGCCGCCAGCTCCATATCCTTTTTCAATGGGAAAGACTGTATTTGGTTCACATATTTTTGTTTCCTGTGCCTTCCCTGGTAAACTCCTTATGTTCCCTGCCTCCAGGTTCTTCTGCTTTATCTGTTTTAGATGACACCCAATGTCAGTGGTCAAATTACTCACATTGCGTTTCCTGTGTATACAGAAGGTAAACATGCTATGTGTGTATTTTTGAACTTCCTCAAGACTTTTTCTTTTATTAATCTCTCTGTTTAATTATTTGCCAGCCTAGAAGAACTCAGAACAGTAGGGCATAATTTCCTTTATGCTTGACATAAGGAATGTATATATGTGTATATATATATATATATATATATATATATATACACAATATGTAATATAATTCATACATAATATAATATTATATATATATAGTCTATTCTAAGTGAAATCTTGCTGCTTTGGTATTTAACACTAACATGAATTTGTGTGTGTGTGGGATAAACAAGTATCTGATTTGGTATTTTTTAAAAAATATAAACAAACAATGTTAATGGTTATCTTATATCAGCAGATAGAAATGTAGCCTGACAGTCTTCAGCTACCTAGGCATGTTTGACTAATTGAACTAGTCTCAAAGTTGGTAAGACAAAAAGAAAAAAAGCATCCTAATTTTCCTCCCTGTATCTCACCTTCTTTTCTGAACTGTAAAGAGAATTAGGAAATACTAGAGAAGTTTCATGCATAGAAACCCCTTTGAAGTTAATGGTGACTATACGTTAGTTACAGGAGAGAAGGGAGTCACAGAAGAGCGACCTAGCAGACCTAAAAGTGTTGAACAGTTCTGGAGATCTATGAAAGCCTGTGTTTCACAGTGGCTAACAAGGGCATGGATTTACTTTTTGAGGTTGTTTATATTTTTTCTTGCATATAAGTAAGGGTTCTTCATCTATATATGATCACAGATTAATATCAACATCTTTGACAGATGAAGCTCCTCCAATAAAGCCATTGTTTTATGGCTAATTTCAATTACTTTGTGAATATAAACCATAATGAGCCCATGGTTTGCAGTATTATCAAAAGATTCTGTTTATCAGATCAGAAAAAGAAAGAAATGCTAATGATAATATAATAAAATCAATTCAATCATTGCCCTCCATTCTACAGTAACTTAGAAGTCTTAGAAACAGAATAGCTTCCTTCTAATCTGGAGAAAACTATATTTAAAGTGAGTTAGAATTTCTTTTTTTTCCTTTTTACCCTTTCTCTAAAGCCAAAAATGGCTTTTTCATGGTGATTTTTAGCTGCCCAAATAGCTCTAAAACCACTACTAAGAAAATACTTACATATATAAAATTGCTACCTTGGGTTTTATCAATTATGGGAAAAATTGCCATACTTTTAAAAATGACATTTTCAACTGCCTCACACAGAGAGTGCCCCAGGGGAAGAGAGGGTTTGGAAACTCAGAAGTAAAAATTAATTCATTTTCATTTATCAAAATTATTGATATGAAACACATTTTTCTTTAGTCTTCTTACCAAAAATTGCAGAAATAATCTTGCTTTTTTTTTTTATACTCATAAAAGAGTGTGACATTTAGTCACTCACATTCTTTTATTCCTGGTCAAGAATTTATCTATATGTATATCATTTACATATATATATATATATATATATATATCTTATACTTAGATATGTGTATATCCCATATCTATCTATCTATCTATCTATCTATCTATCTATCTATCTATCTATCATCTATCTATCTATCATCTATCATCATCATCATCATCATCATCATCATCTATCTAGTCTCTGTATTATACATATACATCTTACGCTTAGGTGTGTCTGAGCATTTATACCACAGTATAAATGTTAAAAGAAAACAACTGTATGTAATGTATAAAACTACATGAATTCAGTAAAAGCAGTAAAAGGAAAGAAGGTTTACAGGGAGGAATAGAAAATCAGATAATGTAGAACCTACTTTCATGCAAACAGGTACTATCTTTCTGACAACTGATATGTTGAGACTCCTAGGTGAGTTACTGGACTTTCTCAGCAATTTCTGACCACAAAACCTGGAAACCATGTTCTGCTTGTCAGAAAAGAACCCATATGATAGACTCTTCCCAAAAATTGCAAAGGTTTCTCAATTATAACCCTCACTCAGATAAATCCTGTTCTTGGCTCTTTAATTTTCCTCTTGCCCTGACCCTGGTGGAACACACTTGGGTACTACCCCTCAATTATAACCCTCACTCAGATAAATCCTGTTCTTGGCTCTTTAATTTTCCTCTTGCCCTGACCCTGGTGGAACACACTTGGGTACTATCCCTTGGTTATGGACCTAGATTATCATCTCTATTCTAAAGTAAATGGTTGCTTGATTAAATCATGACAATTATTTCTCAGTCAACAATATAAACAAATCCAGTTATTGTTTTATTACATCTGAACTTGATAAGAAGAAACAAAACAAGGAATGGGTTGGCAAAAAGTATCAATATTTAATCTTCTAAAATCAATTTATAATTGAAAAATAAAATGATATGATAAAATTAGAGCTTCTATAGCATGTGTCTAAATTATGATCCAAATCAACTCCTAAACTAGGTTCTATAACACAGTACTGGATTATTCTCTATGAACAAGAAAACAAACAAAAATAATAAAGTTTATCTTTTTCAAAAGATTTGGGAATCAATGAACTCTACCTTTTCTTGAGAATCAATATGTATTCATTGTATAAAAGTCTGAGTACTCCTGAAAAAAATAAACAAACTTTATATATTTGCCAAGTTTATTTGATCATAGCATGTTTTTTTCATGGAACATCAAATAACAACTTGTGGAACTAATGGTTCATGGTTTTGTAAACATTAAATTAGAATGCTACCAATATTAACAGATATTGAGAGTTGATATCCAGAATATCCCCTAAATCACAATATCAGAGGTATTTAAACATGTGAATAAAATGGCAAAATAATGCATGATAAAATTTCAATATTCCATTAATTAAATAAGGCACTTTATTCACAAAATACTAACATCACCAGCTGTCTTGAGTCAGATAGTTTTATTATATCTCTATCATCATATTGCTACTACTATAAATGATAGTTGTATTATATGTATGTGTCTACACACATATGGCATTTTATACCATCCTTATTAGAAGAGGCTAAATGAGTGGATTCACTAAGTAGAAATAAAATACATTAACTCACTGAATTCTAATGACATTATGGCAGACAAATAAACCATAATTTTTTCAAGATCTTTTAAATATAAGAATGAATTATCCAAATATATTTAAGGTGAATCAAATATAGCAAATAAAAATTGCATTTATGGTATTTAATGAGTTTCAGGAAGTACTAACCTAAAACATAGTACCTTGTAAAACTTACTTTAAACTTAAAGGAATTCAAAAAACAGCAAGTTCAGGAAAGACTGAACTCCCCCCTAATTCTCCTCTAAAGCAAGTCAAACAAGCTGCCATCCCTAAATCTGGAGGAAAGAATATTCTTATATTTGAATATGGAGGGACACAAAGAACAATCTGAAGTTACAGGTTTTCCCTACCTCATGAGATTGCTTATCCTTCTGTCCTATCACACTTTTTCCTTGATTCTGCAGAAAAATGCTCAGGTTACCATCACTTCAGAGCTTCATTTTCTCATGAAGTGTCTTGTGTCACATATCACTAAAGTATGTTTTTCTCATACTAAAAGAAGTACTTTCACCATTCCAACTACAAGGGGTCCAGTCAGAGAATCTCAGATTGGTAGACAACAATGTTTCCTCCACCATATACTTCTAGTTTAACTTAATTCTAGCCTCACTCTTTGTGTTAATAACAAAAGAATCAAAATGCTACATCAAATTAGATAATTTAATATGAAGAGATATCTAAGCTAAGTAGTACAAATTATTTGAAAGAAGGTAGGACAGAATTTATCTTTGTCTTTAAATGAATTGTTCAAAGATTGCCAGTCACCCAGACCTCTGCTAATCTGACTGCCATCAGTGTTGATATGTAAATATTTGAATAACTCCATGATGTTGCTTTATCTAGGCGAAACTTTCTAAGTGAAAAATCCCACTGCTGTGATGCTAACTGTGAAGTTAGCATCAGTTATGGCAGTTTCATTCTTTAATTAATTTTCCCTGTTCTTGCTACCATGAAGGAAGTCTTTTCCTAATCAAACAGATTAGCATCAGGTTTTTTAATAATTTTGTCTGTCTACTGCTAACTAGATTTTGATTAATCAGTTATAACAATTGAGATTTACTTCAGAATGGCAATCTGTCAGCTTCTAGTCACAAAAAAAAAATCAACTAGCCCCCATACGACTTTAAAAATGGAAATCCTTTAACTATACTTGGTAATGCAGAAATTACTATGTTAAGTAATAATTAGTTAACATCTGGGCATGATTATTTAGTGACATTATGTGAATAAATATTTTTAACTCTTATTGCATTCTATGAGATGGGTTCTACTATTAATATACTTATGTTACAAAAGAAAACACTGAAATTCAGAGAAAGGTATAATTTACCCAATTTTCATAGCAGCAAACAGTAGTCAGTTTTCAAACATAAACAGTTTGACTCTGGAGCTTATGTTCATAAACATTATCCTACATGCATTAGCTTTTTTTGACTGCTGAAACAAATTACCACAGACTTGGTAGTTTGAAACAACAGATTTTATTCTATCAGAGTTCCAGAAGTTCAAGATTAGTTTCACAGGGCTGACCTGAAGGTGTCAGCAAGGCCATGAATTATCCAGAGGCAGTGGACCATTCCTGGCCCCCACAGCTTGTGGTAGTTGCATGGATGTGGCTGCATGGCTTGAATCTCTGTCTTCCCCCATGCTATCTGTGAAATGTTCTTTTGCTTCCTCTTCTATGAATGTTTATTATTATGGTTAGAACATTCCAGATAATCCAGGTTAATATCTCCATTTCAAAATCAATGTAAGTACTTCTGCAAAAAGTTTCTTCTCATTCTGACATTACAGGGATCATGACACATTTCAACTTACTACACTTTGCATTCTCCTTAATTGCCAGATGTCTCTCCAATTCAGATTCTAATTATATCAATGAGAATTTTTCTCCAACATCAGCATAAGAATTGATGAATTTAATCTTACTCTGTGCTTGGTGGAGACTGAGTTGGGTAATCAATAAACTAAAGAAGCAATTTTGCATATATTTCCTAGAAAGACTAGAAAAGATAAATCTGAATTTTATTGTCAAATAGTTAAATCCAGAAGTTCATTATAACTGAGAATGTCAAACCGAGTACATCTATACACACACACACACACACACACACACACACACACACACACACACGCACACACAGAAAAATATAAGGGTGATAGTTTGATACACACACACACATATATATATATCATATATATATATCATATATATATATATATATATATATATATATATAAAGAGAGAGAGCGGGAGAGAGAGAGAGAATTATAGAAAGAAAATACTCCCAAAATAGAAACTAAGGTCACCAAATATGATATTGAGAAGAAAGGTAAAATATGTGGCAAAGAAGGTTTAAAGACCAGAAAAATAAACTTTAACACTGGTTACTGTGGCTTCTGGGACTTTAAGGGAAAGTTAAAAGAGAAGTTAAAAGCAGGAAAAAGAAAGTGTAAAGGAACAGAACTTGAGAAGAAATTCTGTAGGAAGTCATTGCAGTGTTTATTAGTGTTGAGGCAACTACTGTTACCCAACTTCTGGAACAAGAAATCTAGGAGCCATAATTGATGACATCTCCCTCCTTACTCTCATGTCAATCCATGCCCAAACACCATCGACTGTGGTTTTTAATAGGTTCACAAATCCTATCAAGTAGGGTGCCTTTCCTATGGTAAGAATATCACTTCTTAGGATAATTTTAATTACCTACTAACAGATGTTCAAAATGAGACATGAATTTGTAATTTATTGATATATTAATGGTTTTCATTGCAGATGTATGCAAGGCAGATTTATAAACTGTAGTGGTTATATTTTTTTTACAGTTCAACAGGGATTGCCTAATAAAACATACAGAAAGAAACATTTTAATTCATATTTAAACTACTGTCCTAAAACAAAATTTAAGTGGAAGTTAGATGTGAACATCATGAGAAATGGTACACAAATATGTAAAAATATATTTTTTATGATAGGAAACTGCATTCTCTTAGAAAAAAATGTATTAAGAGTAAGAAAGTGTGAATTTGTGTCCTTTGTATGAATTTATTATATGATTTACTAAATTATAGTAAGCTTCTACAAGAAATGACACATATGGGATGACTTTTTATTTGAATTTTTGTTTCTTTTACCAGGGTTCATCAAGCTGTTTCATATTTATTTCCTTGATTAATGATATGTCAGAATTCTAATTCTAGTACCAATTTATGGTGCGTTGGCAACTGTTGAATGAAACAGCAATGCAGACAACAGGGAAAATTGATTTTTATCCATCTTCTTTGCATTCCAGTAAATGTTTCCCAAATGTACTTTTCTGTTTCAACCAAACTAAATATTGCATTCTTCTTTCTCTCAGCTATTAATTGTATTTCTTCTCAGAGTCAATATTTCTTAAAGAACAATAGTAAGTTGCATGATATGATTTAATGTGTCATTCTAAATTAGAGGTTGAATATTTGAGTTCCCACTATTAAGTATTGTCATTCATAAAGATACATCATATCTTTAAAAGACTAGTACAAATGAGTTTTATAAGCATTTTTTTAATGAACATAAATATTTTGAATTAATAGGTCGTGAAGTACAATTGGATGATTGCAAGGCACATGAATTCAAATCAAAACAGAAAAAAGGAAGTAAATGAGTTAAAATATATTATGCCAAACAGAAAGAATATCAGAAATAAAAATAGAAGACTAATGGAACTACATGGAAAATACAGCTTTCATATATTCAGGAGGTGGAACACTTATTCCATCTGTTTAACAAGTAAGATAATATCAAGAGCGTTCTAAAGAAATAAGCTCTCCTACCAGAGGCAGCCATTGCACCATCAAAATGGAGATTAAACACTGAAATTGCTTGTGATTTCAATGTTCTTGTGGATTCAGGGCATGAACTATTGAGTCAGACAAGAAAAACAACTATTGGCATTCATAGTAAAATGCTAACAAAGCCAACTTCTTATTTTTATGCATCAAACAGTATTAAAAAATAAACCTAAAGTTGTTTGTAAAGATTAATGAGCATATTCTTTCAGACACAACCATCTTCGCTGAAGTTCAAATAGTGCAATGTGCTTTAAAACATACTACTCATACTTATGAATCTTGCCACTTTACAAGTAATGACAAAATTGTTATTTCAAAAGTATTTATCAAACAAGACTCCTTGGAGACCTGATGATAATGGGATTTTGAATGTTGACTACAGGGAATGCTGCTTAGTCCATTTCAAATCACTGTTCCAACAAGCTATTTTATTCTACCAGGAGTTTAGCTTATACAATAGTTAATTGGTGACATAGAGGTTCACCTTCCTTCCATTTGTCAAGGAGAAACTAGGGTCTTGCATGCACAATCAGAGTATATCTAGGGATTAGGGCAGAATGAAACAGAATGTGACACAAATTGAGAACCTTAACTTTAAAGTTTGAGAAGTACCTGATTCGTTTTTCAAACAATGTGCTTCAGGTATGGGATGTTGTAGGATAACTGAGTTAGTCAAACTTTTTCCTCCTTTAACCTGTAACAACACCTGGGCTATTGTATCTTCTCCAGAAATTATATTTCTACCTTCTGTATTGGTTTGGTGGGAAGGTATCTTCCAAGATTGGAAGATAAGATGCCTGAAGTTTTTTTTTTTTTTTTTTTTTTTTTTTTTTTTTTTTTTTTTTTTTTTTGTTTGTTTTGTTTTTTCCCAAGAGATCCTTTAATCTTTCCTGTGTGATAAGATTAAGGGGGTTAGTTTGAGACTCAAACAGTGAGGTTCTCCAAGATGGTTGTGAAGCAAAGAGCAACCAGTAAGTACAAGTAGCTTTTTCAGGCCAATGATTCCTCTAACAGAACAATGATGTCATTTATGCTGCAGGACTACCCTGGGCATATTCTTTATTGGCTTCTGACCATTTCCAGCCTTGATACTTGAACTTCTGTGGATTGTCTGAGCCTCTGCAAGCATCAAATATATTTATTTTACTTACATGTAGATATCAGTAAATTCATATTGAAATATGCAAAATAATAAACAGTAGGAGTGGACTTAATGCCATCTGAATCATCACTAACAGTAATGTGTTGAGTAAGTGTTGGTTCTTTTTCTTGCTCACTTTAAATAAAAATAATTGCTAAATGAAATTAAAATAAAAGCCTAAATAGACCCTAATTTAACCTCTTATTTGTGGTTCCCTCACTTTTGCATGAACAATAATAATGATATAGATGTAAGAAAGTCAACAATTTGGAGGGGGAGGAATTGATAAACTTTGTGTTGGGAGAAACGGGAAAAGTGTACTTACATTAAATTTTGTGACTTAAAAAAGATATATGAAAAAGAATATTTTCCTATTTTGCCCAAGTATTGATATATTTTATACAATTAATACAATATAATAGATTGTTTTACTTTAGGCTCCCAATTCATAGAGACAGTTATGCATAAACATAGGGTTAAACATTGAATCAAAAACTATTTTTACTCACACAACATTGTTAATTGAGCAATTGCCAGGTGATTAACTTTGATACACATGGTGTGCAGAGATACATGCACACCATAAGACATACAGAAATAGTCAGTGGTCAATATATGTCATTTTATAATTGGATATACTGAGAATTGATACAAAATAGTAGACAGTTACATATAACTCACTATTAAACCTATAAATACTGAGAACAGAATAACCTGTAGCAAAAAAACTGTACTTTATGGACAATGCAGGAATTTCTGTATGACATGGTAAAACTGAAATACAATGTTAGGTTTACTTCAACTCTACATGGAAATAACGTTGCAGTTTGAGGGAAAAAAAGTGCATAAAGGGAGATTCTCACAGTAGAAATCAAAGAAAGCAGTGGAAACCACTTGTTACCTTTTTTTTTTTTTTTTTTTTTTTTTTTTTTTTTTTTTTTTTTTTTTTTTTTTTTTTTTTTTTTTTTTTTTTTTTTTTTTTTTTTTTGAGACTAGTTCTCGCTGTTTTTGCCTGTGGAACCGCAGGCTCTTGTTGGCCAGGGTACCACAGACTCAAGCAATCCCCAGCATCAGCTTCCCAGGTAGCTGGGATTACAGGCGCACGCCACCACGCCCTGCTATTTTTTTGAAACTAGGTCTTGCTATTGGCCCCAAGCGGGACTCGAACCGCGATCCCTAGCCCCGGCCGCTTCATAGGCTGAAGCTTACAGGCACCAGCCACGTGCCCGGCCTCACTTCTAACCTTTTTAACACCATTAATTCTTTACACTTCTACTTTCTTTCTTTTGTAGACTTCCTTATATTTTAACCATTACTAAGTCTACAGATCTCCCATCTTGAAGGTCTTGAAGTCTATAGCTTTTTGTTCAAGAGACACAAAATTCAAATTTAGATAAACTGGCTCAAATCTTGCAGTGAGCAGAGTGATGCTACTCCAATTTTGATTTTGGAAAATTCTTGGTATCAATGATATTGAAGATCATAAACTGGAATGTAGCTATGTGAGAGTCATATGATATTAGTGACCAGAAGCTTGGGAAAAAAATATAGTGATATTTATAAAAATGGCTTAGGGTCTTTATTTTCACTGGCTGTCTTAAGAATCACTCTCCCTCTCCATCTGCCAGAAAAAAAAAAAAAAAAAAAGTTGTTCTGTACTCTTGCCTGATATAAATACTGGACAGAAAAGATGACTTTGATCTTCAATTGCACAGAGAAATTTGGGATATATTAGAAGGAGAAAAGCTTCCACAAAGATAAGCATGGCAGTACATCTATGAATGAGGACTCAGATGGATGCACCTCAGCTCAACCAAATTCCGAAGAACCTTGAGAAAAAACAATGCACTTCCCCTTTTCTTGGAAAAGAATGATAGTCATTCTCTGCTTATGGTGCTGGAACATGGTTGCCTATTTCTATTATGAGGAAGTACTACCTGACAAGAGAAGTGAAAATAATTGGGAAAGGGGAAAAAAAGCACTAACTGATCATTCTTAAAGCCTATCAACACACCTTCATTGTAATTCCCTTCACTATCACTGTTGGGAACAGACTAACCAAAGTAACTCCATTTTGTTTAAAACCTAAATTCTGAAACCAGTGTCCTTTCCCTGCCCTCGGAAAGTATCCACCATGACTAGCTGACCCCATACTCTAGTCCTGCCTCCCCTTATTCCTGGTTGTTCCTGACAACCATCTTGTCCTCCTGATGAATGATGGGTGCCAGTATTGTCCCCCTGATAGATGATGGATGCCAGTATTATCGAATACCGTAGTTATGGGAATGTGTCCTACACCTGCTTGCTTGCTTTACAATGGGGGAGGGGGACAGTGGGACAGTGGTGGTTTTTCCATATAAAGTTTGCAACATACACTGTTCAGGTCTCTCTTGCTTTTTGTCTTGGGGACCTTGGTACACCATTCCAGTCAATATACCTGCTGCTTTGAATCTAAGTTAAGTTGGAGTTTTTGCATCTTGTTGAGCAGCCTCTGAGTCATAACATTTGGGGGCTCATTGAACCAAAGGATTTCCCTCAGGGTCCCCAAGAAGGAGGGGACATCCTCTCTTCCCTTTAGAGACCATACTAAACCCCCGAGGTCTTAGTTGCTAGCCACTGCTGTCTGTCTTCATTGGTCCCTGTGTTTATTCAATCCTGTGGTCCCTGTGCCGTTCAATCTGATCCTGACCCACTTTGAAGATATCAAAGTGGACCCTTAGTATTGAGGCCATAACAATCACCACTTTTAAGTGAATCATTTTCTTATCTACTATTTCTGAATTTTGACTAAACTTAATGGTGTTCATTTAGTGATTAAAAGCCAATGAGCTTGAGGAAACAATTCGAAAAATCTATATTCCTATGGATATTGACATTCAGGTATCTTAGTCATGGTTCCTGAATTAAACAAAGGTAGGTATTAAAACTTTTTCTCTAAGAATTTGGAAAAGACATTACAAAAGTGGTGCCCCTATACCATCATTCCAACCTTAATCTTTACACCAAGTCTGGCAGCCTGCAAGGAGCACCTCAAAAAACACACACAGTTCCTTCATTATCTTTAATACCCTCTTTCAATCCTATCTATACATGGTTGTTGATCTTGGCTTAAATATACACAATTTTGGCTTCCCCATACCCTTCCCCCTTCTTTGAATTCACACTGATTCATCCTCCATCTGGATGCTCTCAGAAAGAGTTCACAGGACGGAGGCCCTGGCACCCATACCCCTTCCTCCTGCCAGATAAGATTGGTTCTCTTCTTATACCCACCCACAATTCCCTGACTCAGCTAGCCAAGTATGTATGAGTGATTTTATACTTTAAAAATGCATTCCATATTCTGAAAGCCAGAAAGGTGAACAAACTCAGTGGGGACAATTACAGAAAATTCAAAGTAGTTTCTTGTTGGCATAATGTTTGCTTTTATACTTTAGATTTCCATATATTTGAAATTGTGATAAGTTTGACTGCTTGTATTTAGATGAATAAAATAAAGTAGAAATCATTCATCTAATAGATGATAATTATTAGCATACTCTTAGTAGAAGATATTCATTTAATTAACCATTTGATCAGTGTAGTTTGTTCTGAGTACTCCTTACTATGATAATAGTATTACTTTGCCTAATGATTAGAGAGAGTTCCTTGTGGTGCTTTTGCAAGTGATAGTAATGATATTGCAAAGATGTGGTTATTATTAAATATTTTATAGTAAGAGTTGAGTTCATTAGAATGATCTATTTATAGAGCTTACCCTATCTTTATTTCTAGGTTTATCTTCTTCCATGTTATGTTACAAAATCTTTTCTTCGATGAAAGAATTGAGAGTTCCCTAAAGCATTGAACCTTTGCATTTGTCATCTTATCAGAAAGACAAGCTCTTCTACTCCTTTCATAAAACTGATAATTACTAAATCATCTTTTAAAACATCATTCTCTCAGGAAGCTGTTCTTAATCAAGCTTTTAATGAGACTGAAGATCATAAATATATTTCTACTGATGAGATTCCCCATATTTGCTTTGGTCAGTCTCAGAATTTGTGGTACAGAAGCATAGGTTGAGCTCTTGTATCTGCCACTCTATCTTTTTCCAGTAAAAATGAAACTTCTGCATCCTGTTGACTTGTCTTGTTAAAGAGAAAGCACCAAATTCAGCACCATGTCTGACTTAGGGTGACAATAAATACAGTCAAGTTAAAGTTTGAGACTTTGAATTTATAGCTAGGTAATATTTCATGTTAAGGACTGTTTACTAATGCATAAAATCTCATGGTACTAGGAGGTTTCTACAAAATATAAGTTCTGTGAAGATTACAAGAGTATTGTGGTGGTTTTTAAATCTGCTTGCAAATAATTTAATAGCATTTCTTTTAAGAAGTGACATTTGATTCCTCTTCCCTTTACCGTTAACTGGGCTTAGTGACCTGCTTCTAATGAATCACATGGTGGAAAAGACAATGTGTACTTTCCAAAGTTAGATCATACAGACAATGCAGTTTCCTTCTTGGGGCTCTTGTTCTGAGGAAAGTGTTCTGTTACATCTTAACACTCATAGAAACTGAGGTGGTAACCTAGGTGAGCAAGAACTAGGTCTCCCATCATCAGTCATATGAGTAATTCATTAGTGCTCCTTTACCAATCACACTTTTGTTTAGTAACAGTTCCTGTTGGCATCCCGAGTGCAAATTCACAAAACAGAACTACTATTTTTCCATCCCCATATACTAGGAAGTAGTAAATATTTGTTTTTCAGTTGGCTACATTTTGGGAGCAACTTGTACTATAGCAATATTATAACTATTATAGTTCCTTTAAATAATATATAAAATATGTGATTAAAAATTCCATAATACTTTTAGTAATAGCTAAACATTATAATATATAGATGGAAAGAAAGTTGTAAGATTATACAATTGCATGTAGGGAGAAAATTTAAGACCAGAGTATTTGAATATTTTATAGAATGATTTCCCAGTAATAGAATTAAGCACTAAAGTAGGATATTTGATGAATATTGTTTCATTTCCCAACACTTCTTAGAAAAGAAAATAAGTGAATTTTTACTTACATATGACCTACCAGTAAAAACTTCATAAAATTTTGCTGTTATACACGTTGAAAGCAAGTATTTCCATAACCTCCTATATTAGTTACAGTTGTATAGCACCTGCCATGTTGTACATGATAAACAAATGTTAAATTTTATATCATAAAATTCTACGAATGAATGGGGAAATATAGTTTTAAGCCTATCCAGTTAAAGTAAATATGATGAAATGAATGGGATAATTGATACCTTTGTGAATGTAGAATTGTGTTTCTCAGTATTGATTGTAGATTAGAATCACTTGATGAAGTTTAAACAAAATGGATACTTGGATCTCACTCTTAGATGATCTGCTTTAGTAGCTTAGGAAGAAGCCTGAGTGTTTGGATCTAAAACTTTCACAAGATGATTCAAATGTGCAGCTATTTTTGAAAACCTGTGATTTAAAATAATCATCATCACCTGATTGCAACTCTGAAATGGCTCACAAAATTATACACCAGCAGTTCACAAAATGGTAGGGTGCCTAAGATTCACTTGTGGAACTTCTGAAATACATAGCATTCTGAATCACACTTCCAAGAGATCCCATTCATTAAACCTGGAATTGGATCTAAACTACTATAATTAAAAGGCACCCTAGAGAATTTTTGATGTGGGATACACAATCTAAAACATAGACCTAGACAACACACACAAACATGTGCACACACACACACACACACGAAAGAATAGGCTTATTAGTAAGAACATGTAAAACCTAGTAACAATGAAATACCCCAAATATGAACAAAATATCTATACAATACAGCAGTGAGAAAGATATTCAAATGACAAATACTACTCATCATAATGTTATTAGGAAAATTCAACTTAAAACAACAACAGATACCACTGGAACTTATTAAAAATTATTGAAGCCCCCAAATCTGGTAATAACTAGTGGTAGCAAGAATATGAAATAGCATCAACTCTTATTGAGTTATCACCGAGAATACAGACTGGTGCCACTACTTTCAAAGATAGTTTGGCTGTTTCTTACAAACTTAAATATAGACATAACATTAATTGTGTTCCAAGATATTTACTAAACTTATTTGAAACTCATGTGTATATAAAAACCATGTGTTTGTGGAAAGAGAGCAAGAGAAACATAGATGCATGTATATGTAGGTTATTATACAGACATATATTTCCTAGCTTTTTCCACTGAGAAAATATATAAGTAATGAGTTTCTTACTCCTGTATCAATGAGCACATCTAGATCTCAGTTCTCTGTCTCCAATATTGTTTCCCAATCAAAGGATCTGAGATCTTGACAGAAATGACAGCATCTAGAGCTGAAGCAAAGGATACACAAGAGGAGCCCAGAGCATCTATTAGTGTCAGAAAGTAATTAAGTGAAAAACAAACAAAAACAGTTGTAAGGTTATATGGAAAGGATACAGAAAGCAATTGAAATAAGCCCCAGTGGGAAGGTTACAATAAAATAAGAAAGGAGGAATTCCAAACTAACTGCATTACACATTTTTAAAAAAGCAAAGTATACACTACCACCCTTTACATATGTACTATAATTAGAGTGCTTTTAAAGAATTTAGTACAAAGAAAAGTAAAACAACTTCACTGTGGTCATGGTAGACAGGTTAACTTTATCAATGTTGAGTGGCAGCAATAGGATTCATATAGTAAACATGGCAATTGTGCTGAGAATAACATTCTACCTCTCTGGTTACCTTCCCAATAATTCATTCAGCCATAATAAAAACTTCAAGTGCATTATTGAAACATCTAATGAGGACTCTTTAAAACTGTGATTATAAAAAATAAATTAGGAGATTATAAAAAGTGTCACTGCTTAAAAAGCATAAGAAGAGATGATTTAACAAAATGTAGACTAAAATCCTGGATGGAATTCTGGAATAGATGAGGACTTTAGGAATAAAATAAATTTGAACAATGTATGAAGCTATATTAGCTTCAATATAGCAAAATTAATTTGTTAATTGTAATAAATGCACCATAGCAGTGTAGCATACAACAATAGGGGAAATTGTTTACAGTGGATAGGGACCCTTTTGCACCTTTTCTACAAATCTAAACGTTTTAAAGGTTTATTTTTATTTATAAAAATTAGAGCCAAATCTCCTTGCCTGTGGCAGATAACAAAAGTGCAGTCCCAGTAAATAACAGTAAAAGAAGTAGGCTTAATAAAGCATTCTCTCCAGTACAGAAAGTTTAACTTGGCCTAACTTTTTATTGATAAAACAAGTGAATTTGTTCACTATGGCAGCAGTTTTTCAAGTTCACACAGTTCTAACAGAAATCTATTAAAAATAAAAAGAGGCTTAAATAGCCCCTATTACTATGTCTTGCTTTTGTTTATACAGGGTGAAGAGCATTCAGAATGTACCTCATCTCAGGCTTGCACTAATCCTTAAATAATTACAATTCATCTACTCGATGCTGGAAACACCTCATGGAATGTGACTTTGTTCTGCTGGCTTGTCTAATCCGATTCAATTACTTCAGCTCCCTCTCCCAGAGGCTTCACACTCAAACACTGAGCTCTATGTGGAAAGCATAACTTGGGAGGGGTGAGTTAGCTTCAATAGCAATAAACTGAACAACAACAAAAAAAATTCCTCTCCCAAATATCAGTTCATCAATAAACATGAGAAACAGCTTGTAATTCAGAGGTTCCAGCACCTCTTTTGTGAAAAGGGCAAATTGGTCTGGCTAAAAAAATGCTGGAGATGGGGAGAGTCACTGGCTTAACTAATTTGAATGGAGGGAAATCACAAAAGTCCCTGAAGTTTGGTGAAATGAAGTTCTAAAGCTGGCAGAAACATGTCACCTGGCTGCAGAACATGAGAGATGATATGAATTTCCCACACAATGGGAACACCTTCAGTCACCTGAAGAGTTCCCTTGTCAATTAAAACCTTCAGAGAGAGATGGGAACAACTAAGAGATGCTTCCTTCCTCTCCTTTCCAAGAACAGCCACCTGCACAGAATTAAAATGTTGATTTAAAAAGAGAATAAAATAGTAGAGTTCAGTGATTGCTCCACAGAAATTCTATAAAAGAAACTTCAATACAAAAGAGCAGACAGACACCGTGCAGACCCTACCACATGTAAGAACAGGTTTGATATTGTATGATCTCAAGACAAAAATGACTAAGGTCTTAATTAATGCCAAATTTTTGCCCACAGTAAATGTCATAATGAAATAAAAGTGTATGCCATTCTATTCTGGTGGCCAATTCCTGACCTTGTGTAATATTATTTTCAGTGAATTATATGTCTTTTATTTCAAAAAATATTTCATCACTTTCCTATACTGCCTACAGCTTTACAATTGGAGAATGAATGATGAAACATGGGAGTGTATGTGAGATAATTTTAGAGATAATAATCTTTGAATGGAAATTTATATATTTTTCCAGGTTCCTGCCTGTGGTAAAAAGAAGACAGCATTTTACTCTGAGAATTAAAAAAATATATTTTGATGTTGATGTTGTTATCTTCTAGATAATTGGCAAACTTTCATGGAGGCTTTTAAAAGCAGCTAAACATTCCAAAATAAACACTGCTGTATGAAAAACACCAGGAACATTTTCAATTCAGTAAGCTTAATTCTCTTCCCTGACATTGAAGAACGACAGAAAATAGATGATCAAGATTTGGAGGTAGCAGAACACAGATTAAAGAACTCCTTTCAGAAGCAGAGAGACAAGTGTACAAGGGATGCTGTTGCATTTTCAATGCACTATTTGAGGCTAAATTCTTAAACTCTCCTAGACTCAGCAACCTGTAAAATGATGATAACAGTAGTACCTAGTATAGAATTGTGAGGATTAAGAAAAAAGTGTACATTAAGTGCTTACCTGCAGAGTCAATCACCTAAAAGGAACCTGATCACTGCAGTTATAATCTTGAAGAAAAATATGCTGTATTATTGGTAAATGTCTCAGAGAAGCAAGACAGTAAATATAGCATTAACTTGAAGAAATCTCAAAATACAAATAAAAACAAATATTTATTTGTGGGTAATACAAATAAAAAAAGATACAATTTATTAGTGTATTTTGTTTATTAAAAAAAAATAATGTTGATCAGAGTCCTCTCAGCTTTTCCTCTAAGTGAGGTCCTCTGCTTTCTTGTCATGGTGAGAAGAATATACCAATGAAAAAACACAGAGAAGACTGCTTTGTCCAAGGCACTTAATTTCTGGAGTAGCATGCTGCTATTAAACTAAATGATTCAAAACACCAAGAGGTTCCTTGTAAACTATTGTTATGCCATTTCTGTTCCTTTTATTTCTCAGGCAATTAATTATATGAGGAAATATTTAGAGATACCAATGAACATGGTGACAGGTTTATATTGTTGCCACAGCATATGGGATAGATGGAAGTAAAGGGTTTTCAGACATAGTAAGGTATCTTAATCAATTGTTTTATACTGATATTTTACATGTCATGATTCTCTAAGTGATGTTTAATGAGACCTCAGTCCTTCAGATTATAGACAACATATTTGCTAAATTTGAGATTCTATATATTATCATTTAAGTTACCATGATCATTTCTTTCTCACTTGGAAGTGAAAGTTAAGAGGTTGAGAGAATTGTTTCACAACTTATTCATGTTTAGATATAAATATTTACTCAGTTGGAAAAATCTGATAATATTTAAAACTAACAAAAATACTTTATATATTTTAATCATCTAAGATGGACATAATTCCTACATAAGAACCAGAAACAGAGCAAATATTTTAAAGTTTACAAAAGATACTTAACATAAATCTATAATAAATATCTTACATAATAATGAAAGATTAGTATTCTTCTTTAAATCTAAGACAAGAATACAACTATATATACCATATTCAACATTGATCTGGTGTAAAATATGGAAAGGAAAATAGATATAAGGATTGAAACAAAGTAACATAATAGTCAATTCATTGATAATAATTTATGATATTATAGAAGTATTTTGAAGAAATACATGTATATTCAGATATATAAGAAAATATAAGAAATAAATGTATTAAAACTTAAGAAAAATGCAATTATTTAAATAGATATATAGTTTTTGTTTGATACGATTTAAAATCAAACAGATGTATATGTCTCATATCTATTATGTTGAAAATAATTTTATTAAGACTCTCCTCAGAACTTTTCAGAGAATACCAAATTTTCCTAAAAAATAGAACATTATAGACAGACTGAAGATAAAAATTTTGAAGAAAATGATTACAGAAAAAATGTAAAATCAAAAACCAAATCTAAAACTTATTCATATGAACCTATCAAAAGTTTTTAAATATATTCATAAATATTATATCAAATATATGCTATTTGTGATATTTTTGGAAGTAAAAGAGGGAGAGTATACAGATACAAAGAAATTAAATTTTTAATTATTCAAAAATCATTTGAATGTTACCTCTTTTTTCAAGAAATTTGTATGTTTCACTCAAATTTTAAAACTCCCTACACTACTATTTAATTTAGTACTGTTATTATAATTAATATACTGCATGTTAATTTTGTCCTCACTTATCTTTCTCTCTTAGACTAAGAGTTTACTCAAGACAAGAGATATGGCATAATAATTATCATAATATCAATAAATATCATCACAGTAATCATCAAAAGAATCTGTAATCATCAATTTGCTACAACATATTTTTAAGGAAACAAATACAACAGTAGACATAGAGGTCATTTTCAAGAGAATTAATATGATCTCTAGTTCTAAAGAGTGAGAACATTTTCAAGGGAATTAATGTGATCTCTATTTTTCTAAGGAGTGAGAACTTTACAAACCTGTCTGGGCTGATATTTTTCTAGAAATAATTCAATATCCATCATAAATACACAGCTACATGCTAGATACATGTGTGCAAGTATATCTTAGATAATAAATTAGTCATGTTTATGAACATGTATATGTGTTTCCATACAGTTATGTGAATTACTAGATAATATCATTTGATTGAATCTAATTAAACACTTCTGAAATTATTCCAGTGAGAATCCTAATCTTCCTTTCTGTCACTCAAAGAGCTTACCCTCACACTCCTGCAAGCCCTGCATCTTTGTTCCTAAGTTCTTATTCCTCATCCTTCTGTCTGCCTTTTAAGTTAACACTCTTAAAAACCTTCTTTTAAATGTTTACTAAAGCAAGCATCAGACCATGTTTCTTCCCTGGTGTTAAATCAACACTTCCCACTACATCTAGTTTTTGACTGCTGAGTTTAACACTGGGAGGAGGTGAGGATTTCTGTGTCTGCCAATTGGCACTGCTTGGGAGAAGATCTGGCATCAGAACAATTGCACATTTAAAGTCGATGTCACCAGACCTCCTTTCACTGGGCATTTTTCCTGTTCTTTTCATATGCTTTTCTCCCTCTAAAACTTTGTATGCCTCTCAAAAGGATAATACAATGAGAGAAAGTCTTGCTGGAAAGTCATATTTTGCAAAACATCAGATGTTATCTGGGCATAATAAACTGAAATTAGAGATGAATCTCAATTTAAAAAGTCTTCTGTCTATACATGGTTTAAATAATCAAATTTTATCTAAATATGAATAATATTTTCAAAAAATTAAATAAGTTGAAATACTTGGTAAAACACTTGACAATTTAAGTTGAATAAAATGATGTGTTGCACTTCTAAAAATTCATCATTCTAAGACTTTCCTTTCTGAGTTGTAGGTAGGAGGCTAACATTTCCACTGTGAGAATGATAAAGAGAAATTGGATAATTTTACAATCTTATTTATTTTTCTTAAATAATATACATGGGGTAAAACAAAGAATTGATATAATGAATATTTGAGAGAAAGAATAGACCTTACTAGCAAGGTTAACAATTCTTATGTATTTTAGTTAATTCTGGTTATAAGCTAAAGCTCAGATTGTTTGGACAGAACAATGAAACAAAGAGAGAGAAAAACTGGTTATGTATTCATGATTTGGTGGGATGACATGGTAGACTAGAGTCTAGATAAGGCACTGAAGTTGAGTCAGTTTTCTCTAATAGAAACTGCTGAGCTTTAAATTAGAGAAATTAGGGACATTATCTAAATACTTCCTTAAGTAGAAAAGAAAATATCTCTACAATTACCATGGTCCTCAGGAGAAGAAATCTTATTAGAAAGACAAAGTCTACCAGAAGTTAGATGTCCCTAGAGACTTATGTTAAAATATAAACTGCAATGAGCACATGCACACACACAAAAGTAAATTACAGATCAATATCACTGATGAACATAGATATACACACCTTCAACAAAATCTCAGCAAATTGAATTCAACAATATATTATAAAGGTGGTATATTATATGCAAGTGTGACATACTCCTTTGACAAAAGGATGATTCAGCATCTATACATTGATCAACATAACTCACTTACCAAAAAAGGGAAAAACAGATACCAATAGATACAGAGAAACCTTTTGATAAGTTTTTGGCAACCAAATATTATGAACATTCTTGATAACACTGAGATAGAAAGAACATACCTCAACATAATGAAAGCCATATATGAAAAACCTGCAAGTAAAGTAAAAAACATAGCATCATACTCAGTGAAAAACTGGAAGTCTTTCTCTAAGTCAGGTACAAGGGAAGGACTTCCTATTTCACCACTCACCACTACATTTCAATATAATATTGGGAATATTAGCTAGAGCAATTAGGCAAGAAAATTATATAAAAAGGAATATAAATTGAATAAGAAGTAAAACTACAACTATTTGAAGATAACATGACAATATGTATAGACAATCCTAAAGAATTTTAGACAACACTAAAAATTTTAGAAATAAAGTCAGTATAGTTCAGTGTCAGGCTACAAATGTACTATGCAAAAATTGGTTGTGTTCATATATGTGAAAAAATGGACTAGACAAGAGAGAATCTTTTTAAGAATCTCAGTAGAAAAAAAAAAAAACACTTAGCAGTAAACTTAAAGGAATGACCTGTTACAAGGGAAACTCTTAGATATTGCTAAAAGAAATCCAGATGACACAAAGAATTAAAAAGCTATTCCCTGTTCAAGGGTTAGGAGAATTATCATAGTTATAATGGACACCTTTACAGAAAGCCATGCGCACATTCAACATCATCATTATGAAAGTTCTGATGTCATTCTTCAGAGAAGTAGAACCCATATTACAAAGATGCTCAATAAGAAAATCAACACTAACAAAAAGAGGAAGAACTTAGGTAAAACAACCCCAGATTTAAAGCTATGCTACAAAGCCATTGTGATATACATAGCATGAAACTGAAATAAAAATAGATACTCAGACCAATGGAAAAGACTTGAGAGTCCGGAAAAAAACTTACATGCACAGTTAATCTTTAACTAAGAGCCAAGAGTAAATATAGTGTAAATGAGAAAAATCTCTTCAGCAAATGGTGTGAAAAAAGCTGGACCAACACATGGGAAAAAAAAATAGAAGAAAAGATGGCAGACTATCCTATATACACCAAAAGAATTAAATCAAAATGATCAAAGACTTGACTATTAATACCTGAAAACTTAAAATATGCAATAGAAAACATAGGCAATTTACTTTGACATCAGTGAGATCTTTTGTATTTAATGTTAATGCAAAGAAATCAAAAGCAAAAATAAACAAATGAGACTACATCTATTTAAAAAAGTTCAGAAGAATGAACAGAACTGCTATTAAAACAAAACAAAACAAAACAAAAAATACCCTACCAAATGGGAGAAAATTACACATCTTGCATCTGACAGAGGACTAATATCCAGGATCTACAAAGAACTCGCAACTCAACTGAAAAAAAAAAAAAAAAAAAAAAAAAAAAAAAAAAAAAAAAAAAAAAAAAAAAAAAAAAAAAAAAAAAAAAAAAAAAAAAAAAAAAAAAAGTAACCTGATAAGAAACTGAGCAGAAATATTAAATAGATACTGCTTCAAATAAGATGTTCAGAAGGCCATGACACATGACAAAATGCTCCTTATTTATCATTCAAGAAATAAAATTTAAGACAATAATGAAACAGGATCTCATACCTGCGAGAATGACACAAATAAACCAGAAGCAGTAAATGTTATCCAGGATGTGGAGAAAAAGGAACCTTTGTACATTGCTTATGGGAATATAGACTGATTCAATCCATATGGACAAAGCATTTAATCAATATAAAAATGAAGCAAGAAAGAAGATAAAGAAAAAGAGAGAAGAAGCAGGATAAAAACTAAACCCATTTTTTCAATAAGTACTGCAAATAAAAATGTATTAATTAGATTGAAAAGCAGAGATTGCTATGATATATTAGAATCAAATATAATTATATGTCATACACTGCTTACAATGAAAATACATAAAATATAATAATGCAGGTGAAAATATTAAGTTAATATATGCTAAAAAAGTGTCAAGAGAAAAACAGTATAACAGTATAAATATAGACAAAGTAAATAGACTTCTAAGCAATGAGTACATTAGGAGTCACAAGAAAAGTTACGATAATAGGATAATATTTTCCAGCCATGTCCTTTTCCAGCCATGCCACATGTCTGTGAAGCTGATAGCACAGCTAAAAAAAAAAAAAAAAAAAAAAAAAAAAAAAAAAAAAAAAAAAAAAAAAAAAAAAAAAAAAAAAAAAAAAAAAAAAAAAAAAAAATAAAAGGCAAACATTAAAATAACAGACAAAAACAAATCCATATTCTATAGAAATGACCTCTTTCAGAGGAAAAGTAGAAAAATCAGTAAGAATATTTAAAAAATAATTGAGCATCATATTTAAATAATGTGACCAAATAGATATAGGAAGATCAATGTACTCAATCAACAAAATAAATATACATTTCAGGTACATTTGAGATATTTACCAAAACAGAAAATGTTTGCCTATAAAAATAGTCTCACTATACTTCAGAGTCTCAATATGACATATACACACACACACACATATATATATATATATACATATACATACCATTCTAGATTAGAATCAACACTAAAATTCAACAACAAAAATTGATAACCAGAAAAATCACAATAAAGAAGAAACAACAGTGAACAAAAACAAAGCCACATTCAACCCCTGGATACAGTTAAAAGAGTACATAGAGGAAAATGGGCAACTCTAAACAATCACACTAGGAAAAAACTGCTAAAGTCAATTATAAGGACTTTAACTGCAAACAACTCAAAAAGGGAAAAACAAGTGAACCCAATGAAAATAGAAAGAAAGCAAGATTAGAAAATAAAAATTAATGGTGTGATTCATATATTGCAAACATGTACTA
This sequence comes from Uropsilus gracilis, assembly GCA_004024945.1. Taxonomy (NCBI): domain Eukaryota; kingdom Metazoa; phylum Chordata; class Mammalia; order Eulipotyphla; family Talpidae; genus Uropsilus; species Uropsilus gracilis. The sequence continues at coordinate 101,646 of PVHY01001672.1, forward strand.
ATATTGTTCATGACAGGGAAAGAAAATATTTAGAACAAAAAGTAAAATGTCTAGAAACTGCAAAGATAATAAGACATGAATATCAAAACCACCAAGAAGTTTATCAAATGTTTTCCTTGGATACAGCTTTCCTATGAAACCATTCTCCAAAATGGACAGAAGAAGAAAGAGAAAAAATGTCATTTTTTTTTTTTTTTGGAAGGTGTAGAGGAGGAGTTGCAAACAGAAATTCTCAGACTTTCAAGATTTTTTTTTCATTTATTTTTTTTTCATTTTTTATTAAGAATTTTTATTTTGTAATTTTCATACAATATTGGTCATTCCCCCTAGGTTTGGCCCTCCTTTCCATATTGTACCTCTTCTCCCCACTATACCTCCATACTCCTTCCCCCTTCCAGTCACTCCAGGTTCTTGTGCTACAAATCATTAATCCATGCTTGGCCCACTGGTCTTTTCTTTTTCTGGAACAATGTCCTTTCTTCCTGGGTGCAGACTTGCACTCCTGGACAGACAAGGCTGCCTGGATCTCCAGGAGTAGCTGAGGTGGAGAGTCAAACTGAGCACGTCAGGGAACTTGTTATAGGGCAAATACATGGTGTGGTTCTCCAGGATCCTTTCTGGTGTCTGTCATATTGTGCTGCTTGTGTGATGTGTAGTTCTGATATCTTGGTTTGGGAGCCCAATTCCCAGCCTCTGGTAGTGCAAGTGTTCCCTGCTGGGGACAGACTTCCCCAGTGATTAATACAGCTTCTCAGCTTCTCTCTTCTCTTGTGTTAGCAGTTCTGCCATGAGGCCATGGCCATATCGCTGGGGTTTCCTTCCCCCATTGATTGGCAAAGGATCAATGGAAAGCTGAGAAATAAACTGAATTTGGAATTAAACCTTCCCACAAAAAAGAGAGCTTTCAAATATTAAAGATAATTTAATATCAATATTAAGCAAATGATTTCATAGTGCAGTGAAAGAAGAGAGTTCTTTAGCTACCTGTGAGGCTAAAATAAGTTGTTTCATTTAACTTTTAGAAATAACCAATGAAACTTCCAACATTAAAGAAGTAGAGGCAAAAGCTACATTATTATCTCAATAAACACAGAAAATAATCTCTGATGAATTATTAAATTTATATATCACAAACTTTTGCATCTAGTCAGAAAGATGTTCATCTTCATTAGGTCATGTTTTCTGAGTACAAACAGTAAACATCATTCTTAATGGTGTGATGTTAAGCATTTACCCTTTGAGTCTAGGAAATAGGATGTGTGTTCTCTCCATTTTCATCATTATTGAAATGTCTAAAGGGAACATTAAAACAAACAGAAAAGGAACTAACCTGTATAAAAATTGAAAAGAAACAAACAGATGATTCTATGTGTTTGTACATTGATTACCCACAAATTTAATATTAAATTATTGGATTTAGTATGATTACAGATTCCATTAAAAAAAACAATTAATTTAGTTGCACAGTTAAGAGATATTTAGAAAACATTGTTGCCAAGCCAGGGCCTCAGAGAACCAGGAAACAAATAGTTAAGAGAGTTAACTATGGGACTCAAAATACCAGAAAATGAAGGTTAAGGCCACCCATTACTAACTTCAGCAAGGAGGTTCTAATTATTAATTGACAAACTGAACACAGTGTTGCTTAACTAACCCATACATTTCTGTCTCTCAAGATAATCTGACTGCAACCATCCTTACCTAGTTTGAAAAGCCCATCAGACCATAAAAGATTCAGCGACCACAGATCTTTTCTGCCTGACCTGAAATTCTTATCAGGGTCATTATCATACTAAAATCTTCACCTAGGCCGGGCACAGTGGCTTGTGCTTGTAAGCTTCAGCCTATGAAGCGGCCGGGGCCAGGGATCGCAGTTCGAGTCCCGCCTGGGGCCCATAGTGAGACCTAGTCCCAAAAAAATAGCTGGGCGTGGTGGCGCGCGCCTGTCATCCCAGCTACCTGGGAAGCTGAGGGTGGGGATTGCTTGAGTCTATGGTACCCCAGGCAACGAGAGCCTGCGGTTCCACAGGCAAAAATAGCAAGACCTAGTCTCAAAAAATAAATAAATAAATAAATAAATAAATAAATAAATAAATAAATAAATAAATAAATAAATAAATAAATAAATAAATAAATAAATAAATAAACAAACAAATAAATAAATAAATAAAATCTTCACCTGTTTCACCTAGGGGAGGAGTTGTACCAATGTTTTCTGAATGTGTGACATATGTGCAATGTAATGCCATCTGGGCATGTTCAGGTGACCAGCAGATAACAACCAACACTCCTGATACACATTCAGTAAAAAACTCATTCGTTTTTCCTTTTACTTCCCTTTTTCCTTTAAAATCCATTTCTAGCAATTACCTAGAGAAACAATCTTTGAAGACATCCAAATACTTTGACTCATGATTGGCAAATAATAGATTTCTCTTTCTTCAGGAAAATATTTGGTTCTGGTCTATTTAAAACATGTCCAAGAAACAAACACATTAAGTTTGGCAATATATCAAAAACATATACTTAGGAAAATGGAAGCAATGTCAGTTTACTTGCAGTGATATTGTAGTACACTTTTTGCAAGGAGTTATCTTGGGGAAGCCTGGATACATGAACTCCCTTGGAATGATTTCTTATCATTTCAAATAAGTTTACACTTCCTTTAAAAAAAAAAAAGAAAGCAGACTTATGCAACAAAATATCTGTATATAAATATATATTTATATTTGAATACATACATATGAATATATATGAGCAACATGCAACACAGTTTTTATAGTTAATTATGATACTTTATTATTATTGAGTGTAATGGTTAATGAAGAGTGAGTGATAGACTCAAAGGGGTCTGAAAATGGAGCTATCATCCCATGAAATGATTCCCACTAGGGGGAATCTACCCAAAAGAACAAAAACACTAATTCACAAGGACACCAGTACTTGCCTATTTATTGAAGCACTACTTAAAATTGCCAGGATATGAAAACAACCCAAATACCCCAAAATAGATAATGGTTGAAAACAGAAAATAAACAGATAATAAATATCAGTGGTGAAAAATGCTTGGTATATATCTACACAATGGAGTATCATTCATCAAAGAAGACAAACATATCATTGCAGCAACATGGGTAGAGTTAGAAGGTATCATGTTAACTGAAATCATCCAGAAAGAAAAAGAGAAATACCAGCTTGCTTATATGAGGGATATAAGGAAAACAAACAAACAGACAAGAAATATTTAATACTGTTTTAACAGAACTGAAACTTAGAACAAGAGAGGGGAAGGAGGACAAAATAGGGGAAGAGATGAACACAAAAGATTAAAACAGTTCACAAGAGATAAGTTGGTGGAAGAACCTCAGTGTAGATAATGATGTAATAATTATGTGTGTGTGTGTACATGTGAGTATGTGTGTAATCAATTAAGAAATAAAATTATGTATAAAAATTAAAAGGTGTGTTTTATTTTACAAGTTGATCTATAGGCTTGTTTCAATGTATATATTTTTTTCTCTAGGCACACAGGTATAATTCAGCCTTCCTAGCTGAATAAATATGGTATTTCTGATCAATGCATTATATCCACTGACAATCCTTAAAATCACCAAAGCAGGACCTTTGACTCCAGCAGATACCGATGCTCAGGATCATGCCAGATCCCATGTGATCTAGATGGCAGAGCCACTGCCAATCTTGTCCTCTGAATGAGAACAGAAACATTTGACTGTCCTCACCCTCTACATCAAACCAATAGGGATTTATGAAAACAAGAAAACAGTTCATTGAGTTGAGACACTGAGGATTCAGAGTTCTCATGGTTACAGAAGGTAGTGTTTCCTTAAATATTCAAGCCTACTTTCCAGCCCTTTTCTTCAGCCCTTGCCCCTCTGTAGCAGTAGCTCAGTGATTTGAATGGAAGGAAGTGGCTGCCATGGGCTGGATTTCAGACATTGGTTTCAATCTCCCTTCTACACACTATGTATTTTTAGGCATGATTCACAAACAACAGGAATATTTTGCTTGGTACAATAGACACCTATTGCTTTAGCAAAGGTTTGAGAAAGGACACCATGAAATAAACTCTGAGAAGGGACTAACTATGACCTGTAACTTTTAGCGTCTAAATTCCATAAATCTTTCTGGAGAAAAATAAGACCTGCAGGCTTAAAAGGTAATTGGTAAACATTCATTTTAAACTTTAAATCCTGCTTTGACCGAAATGTAACTATCCTATTTTTCACCCAAAATATGACATTAAAATATTTTGAAGATCATATACAATAATATCACAATGCAAATCAATGTTATCTTGATTAAAAAACAAGAAAAAATATTGAACAGAGCAACCTGGCCTGGTTGTACTTGTTGTTTATTAGATTATGTTGGAAATCACTAAAATGCCATGCCTTAGTCTGTCAATGTGAGTTCCTTTCAGTCTGCTCTTGTCTGCTGGCAAAAGACAGGGAGGAAACAATAGGAACAAAATGATGCAGGTTGGGATAATAAACAAGATGGTGATTATTTTTTGTGATAGAGAAAGTATATGAAATCCAAAGTAGGGAGCAATTTGTTCCCTTAAAACAAATTAAATCCACTAGAAATGCTGAGGTCTTTAATTTTTTTATTATAAAAATATTTCTCTAAAGAGTAACAAACAGAAATAAAATAAGAGATGAGTTCATTCATCCGGATTTTATACTAAACAAATTAAAATTACTTTTTTTTTCTTTTTAAGTTTATACACAGCACACACACACACACACATACAATACTGCAATAGGCAATCTGCTGATCAGGAAACTTTGCAATAATCTATCACGCAATTCTATCTTTTTGAAAAATTGTATACTATGAAAGCCATGTGAATTTCTATGATTTTCTTTGTTTTCAACTCATCACCATGTACAGTTGCGTCTTCTTAAATATTTCTAAGTTTATTCTTTCTTCCATTTCCAACACCCCCAGTCCTTCAGCTACTTCATGCCTAGATTATTTCAGCAGATTTCTCATTTCAGAATCTTTCTGCTTCAATTTATTCCATCACACTGGCATATATATCTTTCTAAAATAACATTTTTTATTATGATATGTCCCTCTTCCAAGCCCTATAATATACAGCTCCTTTGGGGAAATCACTTGGGAAATTGTTTAAAATGTATTCCTTTCTTATGCCATGTTGAAATGTTTTAGATACTTGGAAAAATATCTTTAAAATAAGAATGACAAAGGTACTTATATAAGTAGAACCAGGCTGGTAAGATATATTGAGTATAAAGATAATTAGCAAGGCAAATAAACCCAAAGAACAGATGAGCAGGAAATGGAAGACATCCTGGAGATTCATCACCTATTAGAGTACTGAAAAGAAGTTTCCTGCAGGGCTGGGAGTTTGAAATAAATGTCTCCTGAAGAGTCTTAAATACAATGCATTACAAATTAAACTCAAAATATTGTTTTCCCTTAAGCATCACCCTTTTTTATTCTTTATCTTAATAAATGGCATAAGTAGACTTTATGTTGACCAAGCTGGAAAATCAGGAGGCATTATTACATCCTATTAAACCCGTTCACTTCAAATTTCAGGCATCTGCTTTTGGGCTCAATCCCTAAGCTTTTCAGATCATTTTTATACTAACATAGCGATCTTTGTGTTTCCTTCTTTTGAGTCTCCTAATTTTCTAATTAACATACTTTTTACACATTTATATTCCTTAAATGCAAACTTATTTTGGACCTTAAATGTTCATCACTACCACAATCCTTTTTATCAGTAAGTCCAATCTTCTTTCTTTATTCTTATTTCCCCTAAATTCACATTTCGTTTAAGCTGATGATTTCTTAAATGAAGTATCACCTGTTTACCTAGAATGCCATTTTTCTTTTGTTGACACAGTTTATATTAAGCCATAATTTAGTCTACAACATTTGCTGATCTCCCATGTAGATATAACCTCATCTATGGTGCAGGCTGTGCATAGGAAAAACTTCTATGACAGTATCATAACATGCTGCTTCACTTAATAGGGGATGATTGTCTACTAGAATTTGTATTATAACTACATGTTATATTATTTTTAAAAATGGTAGATTATCTTCAAATATTTACTCAGCATATAAACAAATGAATTGATAGACACATAAATGGATGGAAGGATGAATGGACAGACAGATTGTGATTGGGTGGATAGTTCTAAAATAATTATAGTTCATGTGATTTTAATACATGCCAGCTTTAAATTTGTAATCATATCGGACCATACAATGAAAAGAAGGGCTCAATGTTTAAAACCCCTATCTGCCAGGAGAAAATGACAAGATTACAGGATACCTCCAGGCCAGAAGTAGCAGTTTGTATGGTAAAATGGGGTTTAAAAGACTTTTATTTGGTCTCTTTGCGATGTTGAAAATTAGGTAACCTAGTGAAATCTGGCAAGAAAAGGTTTAGAAAATATCTTATTCTTTCAGTATAGCTGAAACCAAGAAAAATATTCAGCTTTTTGTTTAAAACAAGTTCATCTTTGGTTTGAAGCATATATCAGTTTTACATAGAAATATGTTAAGAAAGAAATGTAGACAAACTACTGATTTACCTCTTTCTTCAAATAGCTTGAAAGCCAGCAGAAGAGATGGATTTAAATCACTATATAAAATATATTTATTATTCTTTGCAGTGAAGGATAAAAAGGAGAACTTCAGAATACCATGAAAATATGAACAGAAGAGACACTAGTAAACATAATCAGTAAATTCAGAGAGGTATGATTGAAGTTGGCAAATGAAAAATGAGAAAGAGGCCAAATACTCTAAAATAAAAATGTTAGGATGAAATGGAGAAAATTTTTGACTCTTACTAATGTGAGAGAAGCCATGAGATTCAAACAAACCCCTTTGTTGTCACTGGAGTTTGGTTAAAATGATTACAATGGTCATAATTTAAGAGGTATCTAGATACCTTCCTGCAATGTGATAATTTTATTATAACTGTTTTATATAATGAAATTCTAACCCATATTAAATCATTGTCACTTCTAACACCGAGTCAATATCTACTAATAGAAATATTGTGATTTGCAAATCAAGTTATATTCAGAGTGAAATAGGCTCTACTACTCTGTTTGATAAACAACAGTCAGACCAAGATGGACTTTTGAGAGATTACTTTCTCTAGAACAATTATGAAATTGGCCTAGCATAAGTACACTAATTTAAGTAGATAGAGTATATTTGGTTTATTGAAATGAATCCTTTCAGGAGAAAATAATACACCCTTGAGAATATTGTTAAGACAATATAACAAGATAGATTAATACAGATTTGACCCGCAAATGATTCTTCACTTACTGGCTTTTGAATTTCAATAATCGTTAGCCAGAGGCTGTTTTTCAAGTACTGTCACTTGGGTTTTTTATAATGAAAGGCAGAACTGTTGCTCACTTTAATGAGTTCTACCCACGTTCATAACATTCAGACTCCAAAATCAAAAAAAAAAAAAAAAAAAAAAAAAAAAAAAAAAAAAAAAAAAAAAAAAAAAAAAAAAAAAGAGAACAACTAGCTAACTGTAGTGTTTGACCAATTGTTCAGTTGGGAATTCTTTGAAGATAGATAGAGATTTGTAGAATATAGAAGTGAAAGTGGGAAAGTTTTAAAGAGAGGACTTTCCTGCTTTGCAAACTTAACAAAATTAATCTCATTCTCACCTTTTAGATAGAATTATTCAGAGTACATCCCCAAATTGATCTGAATAAACTTGTTTATGTTGAAATATGTGTGTAACGTGTTAATCTGGTACTCCCAAAGTCATAGTGAATGTGTTCATTTTTTATGAAAATCCAAAATTTTGGAAATATTTTGAAATATCTTTAGAAAGTAGAAATCAGGCTGTATCTCATAGGATCTCAACTCCACAACACCTTTTACACGGATGTCTCTGATATGCATTAGCAAAATGAGAGTGAAAGATCTAAAAAGTGTAAGAAATAAAATGTGTTGATGAAATGCTTATTTGAGACTATTCTTATGGTTTTGCTAAAAAAGGGGGACTTCTCTTAATACTTGCATCAGTAAATACACTCACATATTTAAAAATTGTGCACATATGTATATCATATGCATGTATTTCCTCGACATACAGATGCTAATTAATTTTTCCTCAGGGAATCTCATCATTTAATAATATGGTAACAGTTTATTTAGTAGAAAACTCCATATCACTATGTACAAAGCTTCATCATTGTTAGTATCAACTAGTATGCTGTCCTATGGATGTACCATAATTTACAAATTTTTTTACAGTAAAAAAATTATTTCCAATATTTGTCAAAAAATGTCAAGAAAGTGACTTTTCAGAAACACAGTGGAATTGACAGGTCTAGTGATACCTTTATAATTTTAGTATATAATTGCCATCTATGGAAAATGTAGAGGTTGATTTTCCCACTGGCAGTCTATAAATGTCTATTTTAGATACCTGCAACCGTATTGAATGTTATCAAACATTTCATCCTTGTCAATTTGATAGGTGAAAAATTCCTTAGTCTGCATCATTAGATTGAAAATGCTTTCACATATAAAGGGAAGATGTGTGCAAATTGTCTATATTTCTGAATTGTCTTAATTCTTTTCAACGTGGGTGTGGGGAATCAAATTGCATGCTTGTTTTTCCATTATATTACTGAAATTCTTGAATACATTGTATTCTAAGAATACAAAGTATTCTTTATCATCAGAGTAGCAAATATATTTTCCTTGTCATATGTTTTTAATTGTTTATGATTGTATCTTGCCATGTGTGTGAAATGGTTCTCACATTCATGGGTTATTTCCAAATTCATACCTTCACACCTTGCATTCTTTCAAAGATTGTGGGGATAGTGGTCTGACTGTGTAGCTCTCAACCTATTATCCTTGATTTCAGTGAAGTCTATCCCTGTCTTCTGGAACTAAAATAACTGCTTTTTCTGAGCTCCCCATTTCATCTTTCTCTTATTGTAGTTTTGTATTATGTGATGAACTGTTCATACACAGCACTTCAATTTACACATTTTTTTTAATCTATCTAGCCCTTCCTTCCTCCTTCCTTGCTTCCTTGCTTCCTTGCTTCCTTGCTTCCTTCTTTCCTTCCTTCCTTCCTTCCTTCCTTCCTTCCTTCCTTCCTTCCTTCCTTCCTTCCTTCCTTCCTTTCTTTCCTTCTCTCTCTCTCTCTCTCTCTCTCTCTCTCTCTCTCTCTCTCTCTCTCTCTCTCTCTCTCTCTCTCTCTCTCTCTCTCTCTCTCTCTCTCTTGTCTTTCCGTGTATATTTGTGTCCTTTGGATTTATCATTATGTTTCAAAATGTTGCACTGATCATATATCTGAAGAGGAGAGTGAAGGGAATAGCATAAGGGATTTTGGAGATGAATAGTGAGTACTATGGCAGTGGGATAACTGTGATTACATATGAAGAGAAAATCAAATACTATCCAAACATTAACAACAATGTAAGAAAGTAAATAAGTATAATATGCTGGGAGAAAAATAACACTGGAAAAGCAGCATTCTATATGCCTTGCTTTCAAGCTTAGATGTTTGTGCCTTTTAAAGTTAAAATATGCATGCAAAAATCATAAGAAATGAATTATCACATTAATTTGTGCTTATTGTACAGCTCTTTGCCTTCTTGGGAAATTCTAGTTCTATGAATACAATAGGATACAGCCTAGAAAATATTTAGAAACAGCCATAAAATGGAGATATTCAGATAATATTATTTGGCTATTCTCAAAAGTCCAATAATTTCAGTCAAATTTTACTCTGACACTTATTTAATTTTGTGGCCACAGAAAGGTTATTTAACCTTTAATTATATGATTCTGATTACCTTCTCGTATGCTTAGAACTTTTCATATAGCGTGGCCAGATTTAGTAAATAAAAATATAGGAACCAAGTTAAAACTGAATTTCATAGATATAATTATTACCTCCTTCTAGAATAAATATGCTCCATGAGATATTTGGGCTACATATACACTCAACATTTAAGTATGATTACCAAACTTCCAATTTAACTGGTTACAGAAGTTTATCAAACAATTGTACTTAAATAACTTTTTCCCCAAGGCAACATGAATAAAAGTAAACTCTTTAATGTCTCCTATGTGCTTTGAGAAAACTTAGTTCTCCTGGCCTCCTGTCTCTACACCTTGATCTAAACCCAGTCACTTCAACTCATACTTTACTATGATCTAGTTACACTGATTTTTTTCTTAGTTCTTCTAATATGCCCATTTTGTGTTGTCTCAGAGACTTTACTCATATTATGTCACCTTTCTTCAAAACTGGATCTTTCTCATCTTTTAGCTTTTACCTTAGATGGTATCTCTTCAGAGAGATATCCTGCTTAACGTACATGAACAGATTTCCCACCCCACACGCATTTATAATCATTAGTAATTATCTACTTCTTTGTAATTTTGTGTTCTGTCCCTCCCATATTTCTGCTAGTTATCAGGGGGCAGGGATCTTGTCTAGCTCACTCATAGTTAGTCATCACTTAGCAATACTTCTAACACATAGGTGATACTAAATAAATACCTTAAAATTCTTTGAAAAAAATGTTCAAGTTCTCTCAACTGTGAATGGAAATAAACAATAGTTTTCTCTCAAAGGATTATTGTGCATATAAAATATATATATAGCATATCATATCATTATATATAGGTATACATACATAGAATTATACATATGAATATCATTACATAGAAGTAATCAATAAATTATTTTTTCATCTATCTGGTGGCATTTTTGCAAAAGAATACTATTCTCATGGGATGTAGTCTTGTGCAAAATCAAGGAATAAACAAAGAGCATTATTTTAAAAGAGCTCTTTATTATTATTATTACTAAGCCCGCCTTCCTCTACACATGCTTTCATTATACACTTTCTTCCTTCATATGGACAGATTCATATTTTATGATTTCAAAGTTTTAAATATATAATCACCATCTTATTCTTGTTTCAACACATCACTTGACTTTTGGGCTACCAATTCCCTCCTTGCCTGTAAGTCTTCCTTTCCCACCTCTCTCTACCATTCCTCTTGTTCTTAGTCCTCCTCGCTGCTACTTTTGTTCCTCCTACTCAGCAGTATTTAATATGAAAAATAAAATATGGAACAATTCAGTTTTTTTACTATTATAGTTTCTAAAGCTCCCGTGTCCCTTCCCCTACCTGTTTTTCCACATTGTGCTGACAATCAGCCTCCCAGGTCACTATCAGCTTTATAAAAGACTGAACATTTTCACTAGTAAATAATATTTAAAGAACAAAGAAAATCTGGCCATCTTGAATGATTTTTTTAATTTATTTAAATTTTTTAATTTTTTAATTTATTTAAAATTTATTTTAATTTTTTTAAATTTTGTCATCAGTCCAATCAGTGAAACATCATTGTGACATATTAAATTACTGAAAATTCATCTTGTAATTTGTCATGGTATCAGTTTCTAAACTTAAAACTAAGTTTCATTTGCTTGCCCAGCAGGCAAGATTGGGAGGCTTGAATAAATAAAGGGAGTGAATGGGGCTGCCATATGAAAGGGCCACAATATGATGTTTCTTTGTGCATATTCAGATCATCAGTCAGGACCCATGCAAAATCAGTCACTCTGAACCATCCATTAAAATATAGTTTCTGAATCCTCGCTCGGTGCAGCAGAGCTCTCCTGCCTCATCCACTAGTTTCCTTAGCAGTGTGTTTCACTTAGCAGTGTTGTTCTGTTTCCCATACTGTTTCTGGTCTGATGAATTCTTTCACCCCTTGTCTCAGACCTACACAGATTCTCTCCCAGGGGAATTATCTAGCACACTTAAACACAGGGATCATTTCTCTTCATCAACTGCTGCAATCCATAAGTTTGTCATTATTCACCAAGAAATTATGGCATATTAAGCACTGTGCCAAGTTCCCAAGGTGGGGCATCATTTCATGGATATTATAGAAGTAAAAATTGATGAGCTGAAATTTTAAGAACATTAAAGAATAAAACACGGAATTCTATACTATTTGAAATATGAAAAGGTCAGTTGCACAGGAAAATTACTAAAGTTTTGTGGAAATGATGGCTTTTGACACAAGATATAAATCCTGGCTGATAATATGTATATAAGGAACAATGAGAGCAAACATTCTTTTACCTGTTGCCTGTAGAACATGGTTTGTTGTTTAGGAATTCCCAAATAACTTTTAATCTATTGGATATAGAACAGTTGCATATAAAGCTTTTAAAATCTTGACTTAGTCAGATCTAAGTTACTCTAGCAACAAATGGTTTTAAAATTTAGTAACTTACAATTATAGAGATATATTTCTTGCTTTCATACACATATTTTACATTTTGCTGCAACTATGACCCATATCTTTTTATTCTGGGGCCATGAATTAAAGATGATGCTTTGCTATGGAAATAATTATGTGATGAGTAAGAAGAGAAAAGTGGGAAAGTCAAGGAACAATGGCAAAGTGATTCTTCTGAAGTGAGATATCACCTCCACTCATATTCACTAGTTAGAACAAAACACATAATAAATAAAGCTTAATGTTAAGTGGGCTACAATGAAGGGCAATAAATACTGTTCAAAACTAGGTGTGAGCCACATATTACTGCAAAATATAAATATTACTTAGAATTTTTAAATTATAAATTTAATGGAATTATTAAATCATAATATCAGAATGATATTATTTATACATCTTTTATTATCTTTGCCCAGATGCTCTGAGAAAACAAAATATTCCCTTTGAATTTCTGAAATATTTTTGACAGAACATTTAATGAAATTCACTTCTTAAATTAGGGGAGCCCAAAGCATACCCTGAACCCTTTTCAGTGTCAGAAAACAACAATAATGAGAAGTGTGGTATAAGAAAAGTCTCTAAGACTGGCTAGGTGAAAAGGTATCTGGGAGAAAGGGATTTCAAAGCTAATGCTATAGGACAACATATTGAAATATCACAAATAAGGAGAAAAACAATGGGTCCTGCAGGTTCCATTTAGTTGATAATTGCAAACAATCTATTAAAATCATTCTGTCAAATATCAACTCATTGACTTGCAATATGAGGATATTGCTAATAGCAATCAATTTTAAATTCACTTGCATATGATGTATGAAAAGCAACGCTTTTGAAATGGTATTTTGCACCTCATGTTTTATCTTTACATTTCATTTGCTTCAATGAATCACAAAGGAAGTCTTTCATCCTGGACAGAGGGGCTCTGTGGAAATCTGTGTCATAGTTCATGGGTTTCAGATAAAGTTAGTAGAATTTCTAATCTATAGAAAATTTGGAATGTTCACAGAAAGGGAGACCCTATCATATTCACACTACATACAAATCACAACCCAAAATAAAAGTGTCTTTAACACAACTTAATGTTGACTACATATTCCAAAAACAGGTTTCTAGTAAAGGAGGAGTCCCTAACAACAAAAGTAGAATGATCCACAAGTCATAGAGTCTAATAGGACTAGATAAACTTAAGAAAATTTCACAAATCACATGAATTATAAGTGCTGTTCCAATACTTTTGTTACTGATAATGAATTAATAGTAAGTGATAATAAAAATATCATTTAATGGTTAATTTTAACTGCTAGAGATGTTTTTACATGCTATATCTTCTAATCCTAACCCAACCCTGAAATCCATTGGACATTATTTGTGTCATTTTACAAATAAGGAAATAAAAGTCTATATATATATTAAATGGAGAAACTCTATATGGAATCTAGATTATGAACACAGAGAGGTGATTTAAAATATTTTTCTGAGATAAATATTATTGTTTCTAATAGGATATAAGATGGAAGAACTCAAGTCTAAACATCCATCTAATATATAGAATCTTCTTTTAAAATTTTATTCGATTTATATCTTAAAAGTGAGTGTGAATTTCAAAAATAATATGATAAATGGAAAGTGTAAAAGCTGGAAACCAATGCCCACAAACTTAATGCATGTTTACATTTAATACATATTTTTAAAAATTCTTTCAGCATAAAAATACTATTTATTTCTAAATTCTGTATTAATGAAGCAATTAAGGTGAAATCAGGTAAGAAAGCAAGGGAAACCAGAGAACTTAACTAAACTTACAAATTGGATAGCTGGCCTCTCTCTTTCTCTCTCTCGCTCATTCTGTCTCTCTCTCTCTCCTCTCTTCTCTTTCTCTCTTCTCTTTCTCTCTCTCTCTTTCTCCCTTTTTCCATCCCTTGCTCTTCAGCCACTCCTTAAATCCCCTCTGTTCTCCTAAGAAGTCTTGGCCTCCCTTCTCCAAGTCTCTGCCCACCAAGGAACAGTGACAGCCATTCTAATGCAGCACCACCATGCTGTGGGCCATGGCCCCCCAATTTCACCACAGCACCACTATCAAAGGGACAGACTATTTGATTTTTCTTCTTTTATTTAAAATGTTCATTTCCCAGGGACAAAACATATCACAAAGAATGCAGAAAGAAATATTTATGATAAATCATTAATTTTGTTTCATTTTAGATTTATTGTCACTGTATATATTATGAATCACAAGAAAGATGTCTATTTGAGTAATTTATCAAAAATATTGCTTGTATCACAACTGCTCATATAATCTACAGTATATCATTATATATATTATTTTGAAAGAACGGCGTTGACATGTGTATTTAGCAAAATATAATATAAAGGGAAATTGAGATTATAATATAAAATAGACAATAGAATTAAAACTTTGCAGAAGTTTTTCTCTATTTATATAACAATAATAAATGCAAACTTCAACTATATATCCCAACTATTGTGGTGAACTTTGCTTTTATATTATTATTCTTTGCATTTCTTGAAGTGTTTTCAGTGTTACTGAGATACAGGTTTTAAGTCAGTACTTCTTTTTAAGTCAAAGGATAAAAATAATTGGTTCTGCTTTAAAAGTCCACTGACTTAATATAGTGCTTCTCTAACTATACTGAAAGTAGACAATCAGGGAATGAGGACACCGGGGCTGGCAAGTAGTAGGTTTATTAGTACCAGTACTGATTGAGTGAATTCACATCCAAAGACAGAGGTTTTTTATACAGATTACATGTCTTGGTGCTATGGGTGGGCTATCATTGGTGATGACACAAGGTCTGATGTGGCAAAAACAGAATGAGGAAGACTCCCAGAGAAACTGGGGTACAGTCAGTAAGATGAGTCAGTAAGTTATGGGTTATCTCGACCCTTAGTCTATAGTTCTTAGGTCACGGTGCTTCAGCATAATTTAGGTTATCATGCTTGCAGCTTCTCATCAAACTTCATATAAGAAAAATCACAATATCAGAAAGTATTCTAGATTACTTTCACATACACATTCTACATACACACACACACACACACACACACACACACACATATCTTCTTTCATGAACCAATAGTAATTCAAACAGAAAACAGTAAGACAGCCAATGCTTCACAGTTGATGTAATTAGTCCTGTGTCCTATCAGCAGCAACTTCTGATATCTTGCTCCTTTTTTTTTTTTTTTTTTTTTTTAGCAAGACCTTGCCTAGGGTTGTTAACATTCTGCTCCACGTTTATCATGTGGAAGGGAACAGACAAAAACAGACCAGCTGATCTGTATTGCAAGGACACAGTTTAAGAAAAGGATGGTTTAAAACATCTGAAACTTCAGTGATGTCCTTAAACTTCAGTCTCTACATTTTGAAATAACATGAATAATATTCAGAAATAGAAATAACATATTCCAATTGGAATATGTCTCAATTATTTCAGATTACTTTATCTCTGAATCACCAAGTGCATAGATTATGCATAATGGATAAAAGAAGCAGGGGTTTGAACCCTCTCTTTTCCACTTAGCGGCTATGAATCTGGTATTTGGATAATATACGTAAAAATAGTCTGAGAGCAGCACTCACAGTTTCTGATGTGAAGCAGTTAGTCCGTCAAAGGATATATGGCTTATTTTCCCTAAGGCAGCTCTTTTTGCTTTTTTCCTAAAACTACTGTCTTTATACTTTGCTTTACATCTACACCAGCCACTCCCTGCCTTAGGAAAATGTATTTATTCTACAATCAAGTGTCCTTACTCTTGAAATGAACATAAGAATTAGCCAGTTTTGGTTGTTGTTGGGTATATATATAGTTGTTGGGTATATATATATATATATATATATATATATATATATATATATATATATATATATATATATATATATATATATATATGAGACATCCCTTCGTCTCCCTTGCTATATACTTCAATTCTGTTATCAGCTTGCTTGGTTTAACACCTCCTTTTTCTGTTTGGTTTCTCTTTATCCTACATGAGTGAGGCCATTTGATATTTATCTTTTTCTCCCTAACTAATTTCTGCTAACAAATTGAGCACTATCCTTTTAATCTATTCTGTTTTTCTGAATTTTCTCATATTGTTCTACACTTTCAAGGATTTCATCCCAAACACATCTCCTGAAGGGGTCTAAATTCTGCTGGCATTATGTTTAGAAAACTAACATATTAACTATGTTTCACAAAACTTTTTTGTCTCAGATTTTTCAGGTAGTTAGCTGTAGTTTCACTCAACTCACCAATAGAATATCTCTAAATTTGATCCTCTTAATTTCCAAAAGTCTATGCAGTATCATTTTCCTATTGTAAAATGTGCTACAGTTCATTTGTAAATTACATAAAACTGATAGGGATGCTGTGGTGAAACTGGGGGTCAATGGACCCAGCATGGTAATGCTGCATGAGGACAGCAATTTTTGTGCCCTGGTGGGCATAGAATTAGAGAAGCGAAGCCAAGTTTCTCCTGAAAGGAACAGAGAGAGAAGGAATTTAAGGAGCATGGCTGGAGTGCAAAAGGATAGGGGGGAGGGAGAGACCTGGAGAAGAGAAAGCAGAGAAACAGCAGAGAGGCCAAGGGACTCAGAGATGCTTCTGCCATGTGCAGCAGCAAGGCAGGAAGGAAACCACACTTTGGGCTTCCTTCCCCAACCTGGGCCAGTAAAGAGCCTGGAAAAGAATGTTGGAGAAACTTGTGAACTATGTCAGCTGATTTGGAGACTTGATACTTGGAGAATTGCTTTAACTTTGAAACTGGAAAGCTGGGTATTTGTCTAGAAACCTGAAGATAACTTGGAGCACTGCTGTTCTCATCATGAGACTTCTGAAGTGGTGACTGCTGCTAAATTTGAGTCTTGATGGTTCTTGCTGAAAGAAAACTGAGTTATAGCTTTTTGGAGGAGGATCCATGGTGCCATCTTGGTTTCTTCATTTGACTTGAAGGTGGGGCAGTTGCTGTTTTGTGGATGCATAGTAGCTAAAAAACCATGTGCTGTTTTTTTTTTTTTTTTTTTTTTTGGGGGGGGGTTTGTACTAGAGACTGAACTGGTTGGTAAAATAATCAAAGGGGTCTATTGCAAGTTCAGTGAGTAAATCTGCTTATTACCCCTTTTTTTTTTTTTTTTTTTTTTAAGAAAGTGTGGTCTTACTACTGCTCCTGGGACTGGTACAACCGAAAGTGGATAGATTTAAAGGACCAGGTGCTCCCATTTGTAAGTCTAGGTAAGTTCTCTGTGTTTCCTGTTTTGTTACCTGATTGTGAAACCATGTGATGAATTAAAATAATTTAGAACTAGAACTTAAGGACACTATTAGTATGTATGCTTCTAGTATGCTTTTAGAGGAACTGACCACACAAAATTGTCTTTTTTACTGGTCTATATTATTTCTGGATACTCAATACTAAATTCCTAGGTAGAAATATTTGAAATGTTCCAAAGTTGTGCTACCTACTTACAAACTCAACTAAATATTATATAAATACATACACTATCACCAATGCATGAAGATGCATATTTTCTCACAGACTGGCAAGTATATTATAATGGTGAGTATTTAAATATTTAAGAATTAAAATCATACACATTGAAAATGTTTCTCTAAAGTTATTTCAAAGTTAATTTCTTTGGCTACTGGTGAAGCTAATCAACTTAGCTATAGATAGAGAAATAGAGAGATAGAGAGATAGATAGTTTAGTTTCCTTTAAGTAAAAGATTATCTTTATGCCCTTTTTACCCCAATTTGTTTTCTTATGGATTATGATCTCAAATCTTCCTAAGAGTCATTGAGAGGTTAAAAAAATTATTACAAGCAATTTTCATGAATTTTATATTTAAATGTTTCCATTTATGTTTACTTTTTTAATCTACATTAATAATTTTTGTAAATAGCTATAAGGAAAATAAAAATGTGAAGTGCAGATTATTTCTCTCCACTTTAGGGTGAGGGGTATCCTGGAACCACCAAACCCACCTGCTCTGAATAGCTCTGCCATCCACTGCATCAAAACAAATCATACCCTAGTGCCTAAGACTGTCTATGAAAAATAACTTAAACAAAGTAAGTGTATAATAAAAGGAAGAGAAGGAAAGGATAAAATAGTTTTCCTATGAAATACCTGAATTCCCCATTTCTCACTCAATCAGGGTTGACCCAAAGCATGAATGCTGAACTCCAATTCGTTTCCACAAGGTACCTTGGGGGAGAAGGGTGGGGTGTGGGGACCCGGCTATAGGAAAGCAGCAGAAGGGGTCAGGCATGTTCAGTAGGAAAAGAGAAAAATAAAAATTAAGATTAAAGCAGGCTTTGTCAACCTCCCCACAGGTCTCTCACCCATGTTAGTTGGAAGTGTTTGCTTCTAAATCCCCCAAGTTTCTGGTACATGTGCAAGGGCCAGAAGCAAGCATATACTTTTCATATGTCTCTCTGTTCCAGTATTCTTCCAGGTTTCCTTATGGATCTCCTTTTTTTATTTCCTTTCTTCATCAGTCTTTTCCACCCCGTTAGCTCCATCCCCTCCTTAGGGTGGGGCAAGACACCTGGAATTTTCCCTTTTCCTGGGAATTACTCTGTTGCATCTCAAGGACAGCAAAGCAAAACTAATATAAGGCGGAGTTCATTAGCAGAATAGAAGAACAATATAGAATATGCTGGCTAAGAAACATCAGTATTAGCCAGCCATGGTGGCGTGTGCCTGTAAACGTCAGCCTATGAAGCGGCTGGGGCTATGTATCAGTTTGAGTCCTATTCGGGGTAACATAGTCAGACTTAGTTCCATAAAATAACTGGGTGTGGTGGCGCATGCCTGTAATCCCAGCTACCTGGGAAGCTGAGGCTGGGCATTGCTTGAGTCTGTGGTACCCCAGTCAACGTGAGCCTGTGGTTCCATGGGCAAAAACAGAGAGACCTAGTCTCAAAAATAAATAAATAAATAAATAAAACATCAGTATTAAGAAACATGAATGGTTGTTGTGGGGGGTGTTGATAGTGAGAATAGTGAAGAAAATTTCAAGAATGTAAGTGTCATAGGCTGATATATATATATATATATATAGATATATAGATATATATCTCCATTAGAATTCATATATTATAACCTCAACTCACAAAAGTTTAACATATATTTGGTAACATAAAAGTAATCATACTTTTAAATCTGGTGATCTTTTTAATTGCACTTAGGTTCTTTTGTCACCGTAATGTGTGTGTGTGTGTGTGTGTGTGTGAGTGTGTGTACTGACTATTTAGACTTTATTTCCTCTATTAGACTAAAAGAGCCCCAAAAACAGCATCATGAGGTGGGATATATCCCCTGTTACCTCTTCTTATGCCTTCTCAGCTTTGAATGCATTTAGTGAATGCTTGGTGGCTAAATAAAATTTATATTCTGATTTCTGACATTTTTATTTACTCAATTCTTTGTTTCTAAATAGTTATTAATTAGTCAGTGTGATTTTCCTTGTCACTTGTACTAGAGGAAGTAAATTTATAAAATGTTCTTAATGGGCTTGCTATATATCTTGAGGGAAAGTTGTATCTTTTTGTTAATTCCCCAAACATATTAAAGTGAAGAATGTTATTGAATATTAGGACAAGGAACATTAATTCTTACCCCTTATGATTCATTGTTAGTCATTCAGATATTCAACAATATTTAAACACACTTTTTGAGTGCACTATAAAGGTCAGACATTCCTTTCTTTCTAATTTTACTGCAAAAGTATAATATTTGTTATATAAATTATAAATAACTTTAAATTTTTAATAGACTATAATCTAAACACATTTGTATGAATAAAATTATAATTTTAAATACACTATGCTTATAACAATGATAATAAGTTGCATAAGACCAGTCCTCAAAAGATAAATCCACATTAAACTGAAGCATCATGAAAAATGCATAGGAAAATGCAATAGGAAGAAACATAATTACTATGGATTAAAAAATTTGCATGGAGGTGGAGGAGAATAAAAATCTATCAAGTTCCTTGATTATATTATCCTTATTGTGACAAACTGCAAGAAAATGATCATGATTAATGGTTATGTATTTAAAATAAAATAAAAGTAAAATATGTTTTATGGACCACCACTTAATTTTGTTTGTTAATATTTGACATTTTATTCATAATTGCCTTGTCTACATACACATAGAAGGCATAATATCTTGTCTGAAAACAGAAGTTTAGTTCATCCTTAGATTTCTACTTTCTGACCTGGAGTCAATATGAAAGAAATATTTCAAAATATGATACTTTTTCAAAAACTTTTTGTTCTTTTCAATATTCTATTTCTTTATCCTGGCTGTAGATAAAGGATGATTAAAGAGACTGGTTGCAAAGAGTGGAGACCAGATGACCTAAAGTCATCACAATATTTGAAAACAAATGATAATTTTTCTTCAGCATCCTCCTCATCTTTCTTTTCTCTGTTTCATACACACACACACACACACACACACACACACACACACACACATACACATGAAGAATATACAATCATTTCTCAATGTTTCCCTTTAATGAATGGTTAGCTACCTGGTCAAATGGAATGTACTGAACTTTTCCTTCAGAAAAGTAATGATATGTATGTATGTGTGTGTGTATATATATATATATATATATATATAAATATATATTTTAAATTTCCATTGGAATTGCTCCATCTTCTATAAAGATGCTATCAATGTCCACATTGATAGACTACTTTTTAGCATGAATTTATCATTTTCCAGACTAATGTTAACTAATGATTTTGATATTATTACCTGAAAGCAATATATTCTTGGCTAAGTTCTAGGTATTTCATATACACACTTTGATTTGATATAATAATGAATTGGAATGCAGGTTGATGAAATTTTTCAGCATGAAATATGTATATATGTATTCAATAAATGTGACAGAGTTTGATAATGACAATTTTACTGCAGGTATTGTTTCAAAGCTCAGTGTTCTTTTCAATATTCTATTTCTTTATCCTGGCTTTAGATAAAGAATGATTAGAGACCGGTTGCAAAGAGTGGAGACCAGATGAACAGGAGGAACAAAGACATTCCTGAAACCCCTCCTCCCACACTAAACAATACTGTATAACTTTACCTTACAGTCTTCTCTTGTCAAAGGAAAAGAATGCTTGTTTTTGTGTGCTTTGTCTTGGCAGTACCTTTTATTTGACCCAGACATTCAATAAAAAAAAAAATGGATCCATTGAGTTTGGTTTACAATGCATTCTATGATTACCATCATTTTACATCAGAGAAACTGAGATTCAGAAAGAAGTAACTTTCTTAAGGCTATAATGTTCTAAAAGAGTATTCAAGTAAATTCTGTCCATACTTTTTAAAGTATCAATAGTCCATAATTTTGCTTCTCAATCTTAATAGAGAAATTGTTATAGTGGTGAGTAGGAGTGCAACTAGCTGTATTTGGGTTTCTGTAGGAGCAAACTTGGACTGATTCTAATGCACCTGGTTTGTATTGGTCATGCAAAAACATATAGTTGAATGGGAAGGTTGAAAAGGACAAGAAGGCAGCCAAGAAATAAATATATATTATATATATATATGTATATAATTATCAATTCAGCTGTCACAGTGAGTGAAAAAAATTCTTGTTAATGACTTAAAAACATAATAAAGACATAATCTGGTATCAACTACCAAAAAAAAATCATACCAAAGAATTCGCCAACAGTACTTTAGCTCCTGTGAGGTTGTAAATTATCTAAAATATCTTACTTATTATACAAGTACCAGCTTCCATAAGTAAGATAAATTTTCTTAGAAAAAAATGCTGGTAACAGAAATGGGAAGCTTGATACATAAAATCTTCAGTCTTAAAGCTACACATATCATCACAGATTTCACAATTTAGAGCTGAAAGATTTATGGAAAAATAAGGCAACTTATTTGTAGCAAGAGTAAGTTGGACTTGACTTGGGTAGATTAAAAAAAATAAGTATAAGAAGACTTAAGTTATAGGATGCCTTTGAAGTATGTCTAACTTTCATTAAAAGGATAGTTTGCTTGTGTAGATAATTCTTTCACTGTAGTTCAATAATAGAACTAATTTTCTCTCATGGAAAATATGAACTCAGTTTATTTCCATGATTGTGTTTTTATGTTAATTCAAATTTCTGAAATTTTAAAAGCTGCATGTTTTTCAATTCCTTACACATTTCAGTCCAATCAATTATTCATTCACCATTGAATGAATCAATTATTCATTCACTGGTTTGACCAGTTTAAAAAAAAAATCAAATAGGGATGGTGGACAGGGAAAGTTTTCAATCATATAATGACAAGTAATGTCTTGTACGATCACGGTGGCAAGCAGGTTGTTGAACAGCTGCCTTCTTTGAGATTTCTGGGTGATTTTTTTTTCTCTGATAAAGTATTTTCCAACTCATAAACATTTTAACAAGGAAGAAATAGTGTACTCAGCACCACAAAGTTCCTTTTTTTATAGGACCCAGGACATCAAAGGATAAATTATTCACCCCAAAAGAAAGTAGCCTACCCTATACAATATTTGAAGTGTTCATCACAGAAGGAAGAAACTCTGTCCTGTGACTTTCAAGCGTAGCATTCTTTGCCAAACCAAGAACAAAATGGCCCTCAAGGAAGACATAGTCTCTATGCTAATCAGTCCTACACCTTTCAAGTGAAAAAACAAACAAAACAAAACAAAAAAAGCTGATTGCATCAAACTGTGCCAAGAGAAACGAATGAAAAAAGAAAAAATCCATTTGAATTTCCCTTTGAAGACAAAAGTAACAAGGGATTCCAGCCTTTCAACAATTTAAGTTTGTCATGCATGTGGCAGCTGAGATCATGCACAAGGACAGCAACCTGAGGCTGCGGGGCCTCTATTTTCCATTTACTATAACATTACAGGAGTCTGAGGGGGAGAGCAGAAAGAGAACAGAGAATGCTCAGATGACCTTCTGCAAGAAAAGGAAGTGAACATTTACAGCTATTACATTCATAGCTAATTAAAGGTTAAACGTAAGTTGCCAATTAGTATGAAAAATAATTGTATTTCTTATATGTACCATTTGCTAAGGAAGAATGAGTGCTTTTATGTTATTGGTGAATGCAGTCACCAGTGTGCACTGCAGCAATAGCTTTCCAGAAACTTATCCTTAGAGGCCAAGATTAAAATGGAATCTTCCCCTATTTTTAAAGGGGACAAGAGTATCATGTAATTCAGAAAAATTGCACATGTGTGGTGTTTATCATTGCTTAAGGTATTTTAATGATTGGGTTTAAGATAAGTAACAAGGAATTCAGATAAAATTCTATATTAGACAGTAAAAGACTCAGTCCTAGAATCTTCTTTGTTAAAATTCCTAGCATCTTCTTTGTTAAAATTATACAGTGTATCACCAACATGATGTGGGCATTAAGCACAAGTGTGCAAGCAGATAGTGGGAGCTATATAATGAACAAGATATATGGAGGATTTGTGTCAGCAGTGGGTGTATGCACATTAGCATTTAGAAGAATGTGACAAATTATGCAAAGATTGCATAGTGTGGGGAGTCTGTCTAGTGAAATCATCACCACATGGCACAGATTGAAAGGATCTGAGTAGAGATCTCAGGAATACATAGCTGTGTTGAATAACAAACCTCTAGCCTCATGTAAGTACTGCCTAGAGATGAGTTTATGTTGCTCTCGATTATTGGTTTTAAAAACCGAGGTATACTTTCGACTAAAGAGCAACGTCTGCTCTCTGTGTTGGCCATCTGATCAACATTTCTTTTTAGTTGTTTATTATGATTGTCTGAGTCTTTGAATAAGCACCACTCTTGCTAGTATGTCCACTTCCAGTTGTTGTAGACTTTGATACATCTTTCTCCAGCTAAGGGAGTAGCTAGAGAGTGCCTGCAGAGTCCTCCTTATTAGATTATCAGTTTAGCTTAGCAATTACTTAATGAATAACTTCTATGATCCAGGCATTGTTATAGATGTTGCAATACAGGTAAAATATTTGGAAATTAAGCCAGTAGCTGTGAGTCTGTGAATATGTAATCTCATCTTTCTGAGCAGCCTTTTCTTCATTCAGCTCTCTATTCAAGAGGAGTGGGGGGTAGAGGAGGGTGATAGAATATAATTTATGGATTGCCATAAAGAATACAAAAAGTAACATGCATGAAATATTTTTTAAAAAGTGAGAAGGATGAGGCACCTCTGTTCTTCCATCATGCTAATTTAACATCTGCTAGATTCTCTACAGAAATGAAGAGGAAAAGGGCCTTGTGTATACTTCCAGGAACAAGAATGAGCCTATAACCACCATTTTTGATACATTTTAGACATTCTTAGAGAATGACTTCTAGTACTTGCTAGCAAGAGATATTTCTTTTTTTTCCTTGAAAATAGTGGTAATAACTTTAAACCACTTACATATCATATATGTTGGCAATATTACTTGTAAGAATTATTACTGAAATAGGTTAAAAGAGGAACATGTTTTTCCTTTGAAGATCAAGGAATACTTGGTAGGAAGAATAAAGGAAAGGAGGGAAGCAACAGTATTCATAATCTTAACATGGTAACAAACCAAAACCAGAGGCTAACAAGTTTTCATAGACTAAGCCATCAATTCTTCACAACAACCCATTAGATAAGGTTGTGTGTCCAATAAAAACACAGACAGCATCTTAGAGAAAAGTGTCAGGAAAATAGACTCTCAAGTCTCCAATTACTGTGTATGCCCTTAATCACTGTACTGTTAAGAAGATATCTTTGTGAAAATGTTCAATAGGAAAATGGAATGGAGTATGTTTCCAGCATTCAACCTAAAAAGTGACACTTTATATTGTCAGTATATTTAGTTAGCTAACAAGTTCCAAGTTTTCTACCAAGTCACAACCTTTCTTCTGAAACCTTAAACTCAACAGCAATGTATGTAAATTTCATGATATCAGCATTATAATCTTTATGATCTGATTCTAATATGAGATAGGTGTTGCTATTTAAATACAGGGCTGATTTATAATTGTCAGTCTAGAGAATATTGATTGTAACATAACAGTTTGAGGGTAATCACAATTTTTTTTCTTCTTTCAGTAAATAGTAGTCTAATCACTGCAAAAATAAGCCTTCATTAGCATACATTATATCTGGTTATTTTAAAATTATATCAGTCAGTTTTTCGATAATGTAAAAGTAAAATCTTATAATTATGTTTTAAGATTTTTATCATGAAATACATAGTAGAAATAATAAAAAAATGAAACATTCTTTTAAGTTTCCTGGTAGCTCAGAAATATTGATTGCATTTTATTAAAACATAATCAAAAAACTTTCTGAAAAGTTGTTTTCACTTAGCAAAACAATGTTTTAGCTAATGGTCCCAAAGATAAATTTTGTAGGTTCAATCTCAAATTTTTAATTTTATTAGTTTTATGATCTTAGAGAATGTGCATACAAACAAGGGTTATTTCCAGAAAAATAAGGGTAGTAATTGTAGCTGTTTTGTCATATTTTTCTGAGAAACCAGCGAGATTATTTTTCATGAAAATAATATCATATAATGAGAGGAGCTAAGTATTTAATATACACTGACTATTATTATTTGCCACTGTTCTAACATTATAGCCAGACACACTCTTGTCAAAGAGCTAAGTTGTAACATTATGTGAAAGTTAGTGTCCGAGTTATTGGGGCATGGCAAATAAAATATTTGTCACAGTTTGAGTTCCCTTGGATAGTTAAAACCTCGGTCTTAAATTCCATACAGCATTCTAAAATTTAAAAGAATTGTCTAGTAAATTTTCCCTTATCTCGGACACATTTTTCTCACTGTTTTATAGCAATAAAGGTTTTAACATAAAATCGAGGCTACATGTGTGCATATATATAGGTAGATATTTTGGAAATCTTTTTCACTTGAACTTCAGCTCAGAAGTATATTTAGAAGAAATATAAATCCTTTCTAACCTCATTCAGTCAGCTGCTTACATTTAGGTTGCAAGATTTCAAACTACACTCTATATTTATTGAGCTCAGCGAGGCAAATGCCTATTAAAACCTCAGCAAGTAACTTAGAAACTATTAAAAACCCTCCAAAGGGATGTCACTGCTAAAGTCAGTCAATAAATTAACCACTGGGTTAGTCAGGATGGAGACTCATCTGTCTTTTGAACATTGTTAATGAAGCCTACACTTTTGTATGTTAGTTCCTGTGAAACTGTCTTTGACACATGTTTCTTAGCTAGCTTGCCTCGTGTCCAGGCATTAAGTGTCTCGTCGTTCATTAGAACATTGATGATGTGTAATTATCTCACAAAGGTTGTCACCAAATGGAAATTTAGAGAACAATTATTATAGTCGGAAATTATCATTAGAGACACATTATCAGGGCATGCTATATGACGGTGCTTTCCGATTAAAGAGGCTTCAATGATAAATCTGTGGACTGCCCATTTATAGCATTTTTTCATATATTCCAAATAAAACAGATCAAGTAGTAATATTTTAAAATAATACTTACCCTTAATCTTAGAAAATAAAGTGTTTGATAATGTTACTTCAAAGCCATTTTTATAAATTATATCTGATTTTCTCCCATCTCTGATCCCAATTGTGAGTTCTAGTAACATGTACCATACCTAGGGCAAAAGTGGTTTTGAAACTGAGAGTTTGGTTTAAATATTGAACAGATAGTTGTTTTGAATTATGGAAATCATCAAATCTATGACTAGTTCTTACAATGCTCTAGTTAATATAATAAGAATATATTGGTATTATCAATATTATTTCAAAAATAAACTATGACCTGTGATGTAGTGTTATGATTAAATAGCTATGGTATACCCACTATGCATTACACTGAATCTCCCATTAAAGATAGTTTTTGATAAATTCTCTGTTTTCAGCAGAGAATGAAATACTCATGGTGTTATAATTAGTAAATTAGAAAACAAAAGCAAATGTGAGAAATTGTACAAAGGTGACAAGAAAAAAAATTTCAAACCCCACTATGTCTCCAAAATTTATCTAAACACTGCATTTTATTTTATATAACTTTACACGCTGTATAAACATGAACATGTCCCAATACTGCTCATATGTATTCTCTGGGACAAGACTAAAGGTTTGGTAAGAACAGAAGAGAGAATGTTTCCTTTTTTTGGTGGAAATTGTAGCCATTGTTAGACTGGAAACTTGGTTATCATGCATATTTTAATGAAAAGGAAGACACCATGATAATGAAATATTCAAAACCAAAGAATCACAGAACTCTGAGTGTCATAAAAGAAGGGAGAAATGATGCTATTTTTAATAACTATGTTACAGACACTGGGATTATTACTGAGGATATCACGAGTACTCAATACACTTCCAAAACCAAGTGAACAAATAATAAATAGGATATAGTAAAACAGAATCAGGATGGAGCACTACTTGAATTCTTCCTTTAAGCTGATTAAATTATCAGATTAAGGATATACTGAACTAAACAGCATAGTATATATATATATATATATACATATATATATACATATATATGTATATATATATATATATATATATATATATATATACACAAATAGGTAGGAAGAAACAGTGATAGTCACATAGAAACAGAATTTGGAAGTTATAATGGATTATCCAATTTTTTCAAAGATATTTAAGTAATTTTTAAAGAAAAATCATACATTATTCATAATGAAAGCTTCAAAACCAAAGTCCCATAATTTGAATAATATATTCCATTGACAGTGTAGTAAAACTAGAAGTAAATCAAATTTTTATAATAAATATTTTATTAACAAATAAATGTCTCAAGTCAACAATCTTATAGTCCACATGCTATAACTTCAGTGAGACAGTGAAAGTCCAATACTGAAAAGACTGGGTAGATTATTTTGACACATGGGCCTGTTCCCTGAATGACCCATATACACTGCTGTTTGTATCAGATTCATTGCAGTCTCTGAATTACATTTGAGTGTGAGGTCAAAATTAAAAATGATTCTTATATCAAAAAAAAATTAAACTAAGGTGATCAACACAGTATAGGTATATACTAATTAAATAAAAACATATCAAATATTTTTCACCAATATACTTCATGAATGTAGATATAAGAATATCTATAGGGAATGTAACAAAGATTTCCTTTACTATAAGAAATGAAGCATGACTTCTGTCCTCATTATTTTGATTTGTCATTGCTGGATGTGATAGGCAATGAATTATAACAAGATAAATAAATAAAGGGCAGGCTTTGGAATGTGTCATTATTCAAAATGCCATTATTTGTTTATGGCTCCATTCTCTAGTAAAGCATCCTAGGCAATCAACAAAATAACAAGAGAAACTAGATAGAATATAAATTTAGCAATGCTGCAGGATACAAATTGAATATACAACATATCCAATTTTTCCAGAGAGATCTCATACAACTTAACCAAAACAAAGCAAAAGAAGTACAGTCAAAAAATGGAGAGAAGAGCTAAAAAGGCACTTTTCCAAAAAGGAAATGCAAATGGCCAATAGACATATGAAAAAATCCTCAGCATAACGCCACTGGTGAGAATGCAAGCTGATCCAACCATTATGGAAAGCTATGTGGAGGACCCTCAAACTACCAAAAAAAACCAAACAAACAAACAAACAAAACACCAGAACTACCATTTGATCCAGCAATTCCACTCTGGGAATCTACCCAAAAGATACCAAAACACTAATTCAAAAGGATACCTGTATTTGGGTGTGTATTGCTGCACTATTTACAATAGCCAGAATATGGAAACAACTCAAATGCCCCCAGACAAATGGATCAGAAAGTTGTGTTATTTTTACACAATGGAATATTATTCAGCAATCAAAAGGACAAAGTTAATGTATTTGTGGATACATGGTTGGAGCTAGGACACATTCCAGCAAAAAACATTCAGAAACTTAGAGTGAAATACTGGATGATCTCACCTATATGTGGATCAAAAAAAAGGTTAAAACTAACAGACAGCAGAACAGAAGCCTAAAGATGATTCATAGGTCACAAGGTGATGGATGAACCAAAGGATAGACAGTGAGGAAAAAAAAAATATATATATATATATATATATGCAATCAATTAAAAGTAAAATAAACAAAATAGACAATGCTTTTTTGTAAAAATAGAATATTTTGGAAAATATGTAAAGTCTCTGAGATAGTAACTAAAGAGCAGGGGAAAACAAAACATTGGAGCAACAGATGAAGAAAAATTCCATAAATTGTCTAAATATGAATAAAATAAATAACAGGTATTTTTTTATGACTCAGGTTGTTACTAATTTGTTTCTTTCAGCAAAACTGAGAGAAGATAGAATCAAGTTGTCAGATGAAAGATGATTAAAACTAGTCTTTTTTTTTTTTTTTTTGAGACTAGGTCTCACTATTTTTGCCTGTGGAACCACAGGCTCACATTGTCTGTGGTACCACAGTCTCACAATCCCCAGCCGCAGCTTCCCAGGTAACTAGGATTACAGGTGCACACCACCACGCCCAGCTATTTTTTGGGACTAGGTCTCGATGTGTTGCCCCGCGTGGAACTCAAACTGTGATCCCCAGTCCTGCCACAACTCCATAAGCTGTTGCTTACAAGCACGCACCACCATGCCCTGGCTAAAACTAATCTTGATCTTAGATTCACTTTGCTTTCTGATATAACTAAGCAGAAATAATTAAATTATATTCCTCTAACAAAACGCATTTTATTCCTATCATTTAACTTATATTAACAAGTCTTTGAAATTATCTGTAAAAAAAGTTAAATAAGAATAAAATTAAGGGTAAGGGGAACTCAATAAACTATAGTGGAGAATTATAGGTGGTTCAATGTTGGGCATGGTGTGATTAAAAACATCAGAGTTGTGAACTTTTATCCCTAAATAATATGCAAAGTTGCAAATCAATGTTACTGAAATTTTAAAAAAAGCCAAAACCTGTTTATTCTTCTCTTTTTTTTAGGAATCTACATTTTCCCCTAATATATATATATATATATATATATATATATATATATATATATATATATATATATATATATACAAGTATAAATCACCCTAGACTATTCAAAGTAATTTCGACATCCTTTTTATTTTCTTCACAAAATAACTCATTTGAGATAGACATAAGGACCTAAACCCAGAGTTAAAATTATAAAGCCATTGGAAGAATATAGTGGAAAATATCTATATCACTTGAAGAGAATCAAGATTTTTGGACAGGTCACAGACAGTAAGCTAACTATCTAGCTTAGCTATATATATATATATATATATATATATATATATATATATATATATATATATATATATAAAAACTAACCCTTACCAATTTGTATATTTATATACATATCTAAACCATATATATTATATATATATACATATACTATATATATACATACATATATGTAGCTAAACCTTTCCAAAATTAAAACATTTTCACAATTAAATTTGTCTACTATGAAAATAAGGTCTATCAATACAACCTAATGACATTTACTATATAGAAATAGAGAATAACAGAGAAGAAGATATATTTTATCTTGTTGTTGTTCACTGAATCCTAGAAACAACCAATGGCAATTCAATGACAATGAGTTCACCTAAGACCCAGATTTTGCTTTCTATTGCCCAATGTGTATTTAAAAAGAACCAATGCTTTTTGGAGAAATGTCTTATTTCAGTTTTCAGTGTGAATGAGTCTTAAAAACTGATATAAAGCTTAGTAATAATTTTTTTAAAACCATCAATTGATCATTTCAAGAAGCAAAAGAAATAAAATGGAAAATAAATATATTTCTCTTACCACTGTGGGAGGCAACTATTATAGCAAGGTTTAACTATCATAATTGGTAATTGAAAAGTAAGAATGAAACATTTATCTGGTGATTTTGTGGTAGTCATTTTCCTTTGAACTAGAAATTGGAGGGAGAAAATCATCTTTGCCACTCCTTGTAAAATTTTTACATCAATAAGGGTTATTAATAAATGTTAAAATAATCAGTCGTTGCAAAAAATTACCTTATTTCTAAGTAAGTAGCTAAGCAGTTCTGATGGCTGTTCCCTGAACCAACTCATCTAATTTGTCACACATCTTGAGAGAACAGACACTAAATTTGCGCAAGTGAAATGCTATACGACATAGATAGCATCAGCTCAAATGAATTCACCAATTTATTAGCCTGAGTCTATTCAATCTTTGGATCTATAGGAAATAAGGTCACCAGCTCAGTGATAGACAATCAGAGACAAATCAAATATATGCTACTACTTCAAAAGGAAAGTATTATGATATCTTTAGACAGTCAATGTCATGAGAAACAGCATAAACAGGACAATTGTGAAGATTAGAGCTGTCTAAAGAGTCATAATTTAAAGGGACCAAATTTGATTATATCTTGGTTTAGTAGATCAAAAAAAAATTCTAAAAAAGATCTTGACCCATTAATATAGATTGACTTAAGAATAATGTTAGTAAATTTTAAGTGCTATTACTATGTACAGTATGATAGTAATGCATATCAATATCATTGCACATGTCAATATAAATTGATAATGTATATTCTATATCAATAGAGAAATAAACTTTATGGGATCCAAGCTCAATTATTTAGGAATGAGGGTCTGCTATGATCATGATAATTTCAAAGTTTCAGGGAAAAAAGCAAACACAGAAATCATTATGAAATAAACTCAAAGATATTGGCAAAGTAATCATATAGTTAATCTGATGAACAAGTTATTTTAATTACCCTACTCTTCAAAATTTTCTATAGAATTAAATCTATTTTTATAAAATTGTTTGAAGAAAACTTTGATATAATCATTCTGTGAAATTTGCACCAACATCATTATCAATATCCTACACATGAGCTCTATTTCTTCTAACGTTTTGAATTTAGTAGTCCAAAAAAAAGGATGACACAATTTCATACAGCAATAGACCATAAAGTTACAGAGTGTGGTGAATGATATACCCTAAATTGGTATTTCCTATAGCCATGAGAAAAAATAAATCCCAGTCCTGCACCAAAGAAAATTTTTAGAACTGAACAGGAAGGATACTTGGAAGATAGGGAAGATGGGAAATTTTAGAGACAAAATTCTATTAAATCTTTGTCCCTTTCTAACAAACAATGTCTCCAAGACTTTACACCCCTCCTCTGCAAAATTACTATGACAATATTTAACCCATACCTTGGTTGTGGGAAATAAAGGATTCAAGCAGATAAAGAGAGTATTGTAGGAAATGGTTTCGTACATAATATCATAAGCAATGACCTCAGGAAAAAAAAAAGACTTCATGATGATTCATTGCTGAAATGGAAGACAATTAATATAAGACAGATTGTGCCATTAGTGATAACAATGGCTTATATTTACAGCTCAGTGTGTCTGTTATAAATGGGTACAGAGTATGGGGAAAGGAGGATCACAACCATTTCTTTGATGAAGAGCAGCAAAACTCCAGCAATCATAACTGCTAATGCAAGCTATTAGGGAAACAGCAGGGGGTCAGATTTGTTCACTGTAAAGGAATGTAATATTTATCAGTGCTCATTATACTATGTGCATTGTATGGCTTTACTGTTGCTGAAGATGATCACTGTACTAAAAATTAAAATAAAGCGAGAAAAGCAAATATGTCTTGTAGTTAGATATGCCAGATAAATTTGTGCTTAAATAGCCCAAAGATACTCCTTAGTAAAAGTGAGTAGATGGTTTTATTGAAGAGCCGATATGGAAGCAAAATTAACCATGTCTAGAAATTCTTAAGAATAGAAAACCTAAAGAATATACTGTATGAAAAGTCAAATTTCCTCCGTTCCTGTATTACCCACCCATAACATGGACAGGTAGGAGTAGGTTGATCTCAGAAACTGTAAGACTCTGTCATTCCTGAACTCTAAGAGACATGGCTTTCAGTCTTCTAGGAGGACTTACCTATTTACTGCTTGCAATTATGAATTCACAGTTGTATTCCTGGCTGTTAAGTTGCTGTGTAACTGGAATTCAGCATGGTGAAATCATTGTTAACTTAAAATTTGAGCGTTCTGTTAATGATTTGTCACCCACGTTGAAGTACATTTTCTTTGAGATGTTTGGCAAAAACAGGGTCAACTAAGATTTTCTGATGTGACTTATGATATATATATATATATATATATGTTTGTGTGCATATATACATAATACACATATGCACATATGCAGGTTTATGCCGTATTTATTATATAATACTATATTGTGTTATATTATATTTTATATTATAATGTCCTAAACTTCTACTAATTCTTAGTAGATGGCAACTTAAAAATTAGCATAGAAACTTTAAACTCAATTCAAATATATCTATTACAGAATGTACCTTTTCTAAAAGTTGTTGCATGTAACTTATTAAAGAATTTAATACATATTTTACTTCTTAAAAGATAAAAATTCTAGTATCAGAATATGGATGCCAAATTCTACTTCAAAATTTAGAAAACTGCATTGTTATCCCTATTTTCCAATTCCTATATGCCTTTCTTCATTTCCTGCCTATTCCAGCCTCTATACTTAGCAATGGGGGCACTGAAGTCTCTTAGTCTCACAATCTGGGTTTCTGATTTATTGCTGATGTGAAATACACCATCATATATATATTCAACTCTCTGGACTACCTGCACTTTTGATCTGTTATACTTCAAGGAATTCTTTCCTTTTAAGTGGGCAGACTAAAAACATGACTTTTCTCCTCTCCTTCCAGATATAGAATTAAAATTACACTACAGGATTTTAAATAAAAATTTCTCAGAAAATGATAATAATGAGTAGAGACAAAATCATATGATAGTAGTTGAGCCTATTTTGGGAAATTCATTGTATAATACCTGATTTAGAAAAGTCAAGAAAGTTAAAACTGAAATTCTTACAAGTGAGATAAACCTGGGAAGAATCTAAGAGGCCCAAATGTGTCACAGAACCAAGTCAAGACTTAAGAGCTAAACATTGAGACAAAATTGTGGCGGAGATAGCAAAGAGAAGGATGGTTGAGTCTTTGAAAAAAGACTTTCAACACATTTTAGGCAAAAATGAATCCTGAGAACCATAGCATGGGAGGAGGATTCATTGATGAGTGAACACAGGAGGAACCTATAAAGAAATGAGGGGAGAAGGGCAGAATATGGGTAGAAGGCTAACAAAATGTGGTTTTAGCTGAAATCTAGCCTGCCTGATCCCAAGAGGATGTTAGAGTATGTAAGACATCACTGAGTTTTTTCACCTTCCAGAAAGATGGTTGGGATTTTGTGCCCCATTGACTCATGCATATGGTGCAGAACCTACATATGACTTGACAATATACACATACATATAATACATGCACATACGCACATGATTATGTGCATGTGTGAGCATATGTGCACATGTATGTGTATGTATGCACATGTAATGTGGGATGGCATATATGAAAGACAACTAACAACATATAAAATATTAGTTCATCTAAGACATATTATTTTATTGATCAGTGTACATGAATACTTTTCAGATGCCATTTTCTATTTTCAATTCCAGAAAATAAATACTCATTTTCTAGGTTGTAATTCCCAGATTTCATATACTTTTCTCAGAGAAAAAGAAACAGTGCTGTTTTTCAAAATCTTTTGATTTTGAAAATGTGTAACTCTTCTTACCTATGCAATTATCTACTATTTATTTAGTTAAGATTAAATTATTTCTCACAGCACTGCATCAAGTCTTATGCTGTTTGGAATTGAGACTGCTACTAAAAAAGCTGTGTTGTGTTATAATGATGATGAGAGATTGACCCAAGGTAGGTAGGAACATGGGAGTACCATTTTTCTCATCATGTTAGGTTTGTCGTTTTAGAAATCTAATGTAGAGATAAAATATACATTTCAACTCTACTTTTTTCTTATTTTCCTTAGGCTACATTCACTGTATTCTCAGAATTCTGGTGATCCTCCTGCCTTCCACATTGTGACCTCCAAGGAATATAGAAAAGGAATCTACAGATAGAGTGAAAAGGGCCATTCCATTCACAAAATGAATGTCCACCTTTTGTCCAGCAGGGCTGAAAATAGGAGTACAACTATAGTAACTATATAATATTACCCAGGGGCAAGAGAAAGCATTGAGCAGAAGGGAAATGTGAATTTACAGAAAAGGTCCTGAGAATTTTAGATGAAGATAGGACAGGTACCATAAGATCATTCATTATGTAATTTATTCATCAGGTTGTTCAGAAATGTAGATGCCACTAACAACATAATAATAAATAATATCTACAGTCATAGCATCTATGAGGGCTGCAGAGAAGAGGCAGGGCTTTGGGGGAGCATGGGCAAGTAATAGGTAACTCACAGGCCCACACACAGGTTTGAGCATGCAGGTAAGCGATAGACAAGCATTAGCCTAGAAATTTAATCTCATCCCGTTATGGCATGAGTAAAAGTTACACCAAATCAGGATGTCAGTACTACTTCAGCAGCCCAAGCTCTATAACTGATTCTATAACTGAAGTCCCTTGCTGGTCAGTGGGAGTGATTAACTTGCCAGGCAATACTTCTGGAACTGGAGTCAGTATGAGGCTCTGGTATGGTTCTTAAGACTTGAGTTCTGGATTTCCTCAGAATATTCATGCAAGTTCCCAGAATTGGGATTAGGGAAGTGCCCTAAATTTCAGAAAGAAAATATAGGCACAGGGTCCAGGTTCAAGACTCAACATCACCCAGCATTGCTGCAAGTGCCTCTGGGCCAGTCAGCCCAGAGTATATGGCAGGAGTTTCCACTGAGGAAAGATGATCTAAAGGACAGGGACTCTCAGAAAACTGGAATGCACATGAACCCTGCTTCCCCTTCTCTTTGGAAAGTGAGAAGCCCCATATCATTGATTTTCAGTGATGTGAGCTTGGTGGATTCTCAATAATCAGGTATGTCTAACTGTGAAGTCGTTATTATATAGTTCCTCACTGTTAAACATGAATGCACCATCAGTAATCAAAATCCAAACTCTGTTATTTGAATAAACGGCAGGATAAAAATCAAATTCAAAGAAGTTTGGAGGATGCAAAAAAATGTAGGGAAAACCAAATACTCAAAATTACTGTGTTGGCTTTACTCCAGAAATATTTTTTAATATGAATAATATGCATATACATGTATGTAAAGGAGCATTATGAGGGCAAGGGACAGCACTCATACATATAAAACTAGCATAAATGTAATAAAATTATTTAAAAATTTTACAGGAAGAAAGGAAGCATCTCAGAAATAGAACTGAGAGAAATAGAAAATAAAAGCAAAAATCACTGCAAAACTACTTTGACAAGAAAGGAGCACTAAATCCAATTTAATGGACATTCTACTAAAAATATAATGAAGTGAATTCAGACTAATAATAAAATATAATTTGTCAGTAACAAATTCACTTTCAGATTGACTTGCAATACCTGGGCAGAAGAATATTGCCAAGAAATATGAGAAGAAGAGTACTAAAGGAAACTCTTTGATTTTTCGATCTATAAGCAAATGCTGTGAACAAATAAATATCATATTGGAAAAACTAGGTATCAGAGAGTTCTACTTCCAGCAATTTTGGATTCCACAAGGGCTTTACTTTTTATGAAACACATTACCTTACATTTAGTTTATGAGAAGATGCTAATTTTCAAAAGGAAACTTTATGCCACCAGAATTAATTTAGGTGCCTCAACACACAGGTTGATAAAAACAAAGTATGAGATACTTGGGTTAATAAATAATATTTTAATATGATAAAGAGAGATTTTTATCTCACTAGGTGATAAATCTATGTAATAAAAAGGGGATGAGTAAATTTAACAACTGTATGGGAAAAATTGCTTGAAGAAGTGCTGATGACAAGGAAAGAATAGTCTATAAAAGTGAACAAGCTTCCACTTTCATGCAAAGAAAAATCAGAGAAAGGATGAGACAATTAGGACATCAAGGAATCATGTCTAAGACTTAAATGGCAAATGGATGATAATTTAGGCAACAGCAAGAAAATTATTTTAGAGAAGTGTTAATTACATTCACACTTTGAAAGTTACATTGTAGAAAGGTGAGGGATCTGGATAAAATCCTTAAAAGTCTGAAAAATCTAGAGTTTAAAGACTTATCTTTTCTCTTACCCCTGTTAGTTTTAGAATTAAAACACACAATTAAGCATTGATAATGTGAGATTACCTCTCAGGTCAAAAATAAGTGTTACCATCTGACTGAGAGGAGAAAAGTCACATACATGTACAGACAAAAGCTCTGCAATCCATTAAGCTGTTAAATCATGGCATATATTTTCCTGCCAATGAGCTAGCTTTCTGGCTATCAATGTGAAAACAAAGACTCATTCTCAAAACCTAATGAATGTTTTTTTCTCCATTCAGTCCTGTGAAAAAAAATGTCCCAGTTAAAAGGGTAAATAAACATTTGGCTTCCTGCTTAGATGTAACATTGCCAACTATTTTCTTCTATTGGTATTTTTCTATTCTCTGAAATCTGGAAGTCTTTCTTTCCATCATAAAAACTATGAAGACAGAGAACAAAAATATGTGTCAGCCTTATGAGACTGTAAGGTAAAGCCTTGGAGCAATTTTCCAGTTTGTCTTGAGTGGCATGGAGTTGGTCTCTCCCAAGACACAGGTTGGCTTTTCTTGACATTCCCAAAGAAGGGCTATTGTTACCCTGGCATGGAAACTCGAGGCCAGTCAAGACCCTGTGATTCTCAGGAAATCTAGTACCACTGAATGATGCAAATCATTTTGTTTTGAGAGAATTGAGAAAGCAGAAGGCCAGAAGTATCTTCCTTGCCTAAGTGTTTCACCTTCCCTAAACTACAAAGAATTTGTCATGTCCTAAATTGCTGCCCTCTTATGTAAGTAATCAATATGGTCCCTTTCATGAACTGAAAAATGTAGTTTAAGGATTTCATCCACTTTCAGGTGAAATTGTCCTCTATGTGTAAAACATTCATTTTTACTCTCAGAGTAAGGTTGCCATCACCAACACCTCATTGGTGAGGTAAAGTCTTCTCTTACCACTTCTTGATGCCCCAACACCCTAAAGTGACTTCCAGATGCTTTATAGAAAGGTGAATCCGGCTAAAATTTAGGTTCTTGAATCTCTTCATTTCTTGTAAATTTTTGTAGGAACGTGTGATGCTGATGTCACTTTTTGTTAAGAATCCAGACGTGCATTGCTGTTTCTATAGAGTATTTTGTTGAAAAATCAAATATGTATTTTCCCAGTTGTTTTAAATAATATATTAAGCTAACAGTTGATTGAATTTCTCTTTTTTTTTTTTTCCTGGGGGGAGGGTTACAAAAAACTTATGAGCACAGGTATGAAAATGTTAGCTTAAAATCAGTATGTGAACACCAAGATTAAATAAAACATAAATTACTTTAGTTGAAATATAATTAATTATAAATTTATCAGTGGGGTTCAGTCTGTATAGTCACACATCTAGGCAAATGTCAGATTCTCACTGGGAAATATAGCTTAGCTGTTAAAACCATTTTCTCCTCCTTCAAATAGTCAAATATGTTTAAATTAAAAAGTTATAAGATTTAGAGGTGGAAAAAACTTTGCAGATTATAGTTATCTAAAATAATGCAAAATGAAGATCTTCAGAACATCATTTGTGAAGCACATTTTACATGCCCATCTAGCAGTTGTTGATGTTAATATTTATCATTGATTTCAAATATCTGATCTGATTTTTTCCATATTTGACTATCTCATTGAGTTGACTAATTTGTAGTCAATATTCAAACAAATCAGGGAAAAACGTGTCCACAATTTTTCTACTCTCTAAGAGATCTGGTAGAGAAAATGTTCATTGAACCCAAATTATCATTCTTGGCTCACAGATTTATCATTTTCACCAGCAAATGATCACTTCCCACTTCATTTAACCTACATCTGAATGGGCCAAAGGTAGGGAAAAACTGCTTGAGTAATATGTGACTCCATAAACAAGATGTCTTGGGAAAGCCATGAATAAATTATTATTATGAGAGAAAATTAGCATATCACTTGAAAAAAAGGAAAATAAGGAACACAAGCTGAGCCAATACATTTCAAGGGAATGGAAAACAACTGTCCTTTCCCATTGAACCCAATTTTGTCTCTTGCCCTACTTGCTGACAACATGTATCTGACTTTCTGGGTGCACATGCATCACTTTATTTCCTTTTATTATGAGCAGCCTTATCCATTCTTCTAACAATGAAATCTCAAGAGAACATTTTCTGTAATCCTACTCCCAACTGTTAGTTCACTTTGTTTATCTACTTTCTTGAATCACAGCCCAAACCTTCTGTATCGGTTTTGTTCCCAACAAGGAGAGCAGGAAGAAGACTCATATGGCATTTTTAGAGCCATTTGTTATTGTGGCAGTAAGGAATCTGTGACACTGTGGAGATTGTCAGTTTGTCCTATGATAGAGGACTGATAGAGGAATAGGAAATTTGTGGTTTTCTTTTTAAAAATCCTGGTGGTGCATTTTTATTATCACAATGACAATAGAAGTGAAAAGAGTATGAGGAATGAGAACTAAGGAGTAAAGATTACATTCTCCTGTTGATATAGATTGAAATTTCAGAAGAGACAAGAAAATGAGGTTTTCTACCCTTTCATTTTATGTCAATCTCATAGATACCCCAACATAGAGTCACAATGCCCTCTCAAGCCTTGCATGTATAACACTTCTCAATTTCTTCATCTGCAAAGATAGAAATTAGAATGAAACCAATGAATGTATATTCCAGCTTTACCATTCTGTGAGATGCTCTGTGAAATCAATAAAATCGAACAAATGATGTAATTTTTTCTTCTTTATGCTGGCTGACTGTTTTTGCTAGCA
This sequence comes from Uropsilus gracilis, assembly GCA_004024945.1. Taxonomy (NCBI): domain Eukaryota; kingdom Metazoa; phylum Chordata; class Mammalia; order Eulipotyphla; family Talpidae; genus Uropsilus; species Uropsilus gracilis. Next base: position 141,913 of record PVHY01001672.1, read on the forward strand.
TTTGCTCATGAAAGGGAAGGGTAAGTAAGTGTGGGAGTTTTATTGGTGAACTATTATTAGGAGTGTTCTTTCTTCTCTCTATGCACACAATTTAAAGAACATTTTTAGTGAGTCTGCTTCCTTTGCTTGTATGGCAGATGCGTTTAGAATGTACACTCCTTAACACTTTGAGGTTTCTGGGTGCCCCTTAGTTTTACAAAAAAATGGCAAAATGTTTTAGCCCTGCCCTTTTTTTTAAAGAATCGCACTATTTATTTGAACATGAGATTGAAATTTATTTTGCCTGATTGTAGTTTTCAATTAGATGTTTCATTTTTCAGTGTTTTATTTCTTCCTTTGGTGGTACTAAATGCTAAGATTTATATCAGTCTTCTATAACAAATTTTAAGTGCTATGAGGGCAGGAAATACCTCATTTTTGTTACTCATGGTAACTTAAGTACATACAACAGTGAAATTTGGTTGCTAGTGGACAAGAAATAAATCACTATAAGATTTGTAATAGTACTAATAAGAGAATAAAAGCATTGTTAAGTTTAGAGAGGAATTCTACGTATTAATATAACTTTCTTAAAGTATTTTATTTCCAACAGATTGTTTTTTAAGTAATACCTAAAGTAAAACTTAAATAGCTTTTTTGCTTTTTTTGTTTGTCTATGTTGCCCAGGGTTGTCTTGAATCTGTGAACTCAAGTGATCCCTAGCCACAGTCTCCCAGGTAGCTGGGATTATGGGCATGCACCACCACCAGACCTGACTTGAAATAGGTCTAATAAGAAACAGTCACAGCCTCCGTATAGTTCTTCACATTCCTACCAGCAAGTTGTTAAAGTAGAAAAATTTTTTTTTCTAAATTTGCATATAATCGTTATATTCCATATAATCGTTCCCAAGTTGCTTTTGATTTTCCTCATTAGATCTCAGGACATGTTAGAAGAGCCATTCCGATACTGCTGTAGGATTTCCTCTGGTAGGTCACATGGTGATCTCATGATAAAATAGCTAAGTACTCACTAAGAAGCAGGAAATAAGATCAGCAACGGCAAAAACTAGACAAATTAAAATGAAGAAGATTTTATCACATGAATGCCTTTAAAGAACAGGAATATTTATTTGAAACGAACCTACTTTCAAGTATAAAGTGTCAAAATAATAACGAAAATGAAAATCCATATATATATATTTGGCATCTTGTGTCTGAGATTTCTATATGCTACAGATAACCCTAAGGTTTACTTTAGGGTTAAAAACTTCAAATGAATACGGACGTTTGTTCATCTTAGGATGCTTGACTTGCTGTTTTTAGACTGATATCTGAATACATAATTGCTCTTGATAAAGTTTCGAGTTTCTGCTACTAAAACATTTCTTTTTCAACAGAGTTTGTGTTGTTGTTTGTTGTTGTTGCTGAGACTAGGTCTTGCTATTTTTTCCCGTGGAATCGCAGGCTCACGCTGCTCAGGGTATCACAGACTCAAGCAATCCCCAGCCTCAGGTTCCCAGGTAGCTGGGATTACAGGCATGTATCACCACGCCCAGCTGTTTTTTTTTTTTTTTTTTTTTTTTTTTTTTTTTTGGAACTAGGTCTCTCTTCGTGCCCCGAGCATGACCTGACACTATCCCTGTTTCCTGCCATGGCCTCCTAGGTTTCTGCTTACAGGCATGCTTACCATGCCTTCTTTTTCATTAGAGGTTTTGAAGTTAACAAAATATTTAACTAAATATTTAAACTCAGTAGCTCATTCTTAAAACATTTACAAGCATGAATGCTGTGACTAGTGCTATAATAGTAAATAGAAATGTCAGATGCACAAAACATGACTATCCATGTGTATGGAAGCATATACATGTATTTGATTTCTCCATACTGTGTACTACATACTATAAGAATAGAAGTAATGCTGCCTTGGAGAAATTAATGAGAGACTCATAACTAAACATGTTCTTCATGGAAAAGGATTCATAGTGTACTTGTGTGAGGGAATTAAAAGGCAGAAAGGTAATTCAGAGGAGAGACATGGCTCAGGATACACAGTCCATGTGAAGAACATGGCTGGATCAACAATTCATAAAGATAGTGTACAAATTGTGGAAGTACCCTGTTGCGATTCTTGGATTTATGATGAGACATTGACAGAGAACTTTAAAGAAACATTTTTAAACCACATTTTAAAGAAATGCAAGTTTTGTGAATATCATTATAGAGAAAAGAAACACTGAAGTGGGAAATAAGGGAATTTTATGTGAGAAAACCAGATGAATGTTAGGGAGGACACTGCTGATAAGAGGGTGAGAATAAGGGTTAAAAAAAAAGGCCAAATTTGTGAGCTATTTCTAAAACAGAATGTATAGATATTTTTGACTGCATGTGAGTGGCAAAGATGAGATAAGCATAATTTTATATATTCTGACTTTAAAGGGAAACCTGAATTGTCACAGGGTGGCAATACATAGAATAACTCTGGAGACAGATCTTGGTTTGAATACACTGATTCAATTCTTCTTTGTGAGTCTAACAATTTTAAGAAAGCCAATTCATACTGCTAAGCTTCTATCTCCTCCTCTGATTAGAAAAACAGTTTTGTGAGTGTTCAAAAAATAACATCTTAGAAATATTTTACACAATGGCTGCAAATATTCATTATTTCATATTACCATTATTGGTTCATATTATTTCAAATATTTCATATTACCATTATTGGTTCAAGGACCAATGTCCAGCAAAATATTGTTCTTTTTACAAAGGTATTGACTTTTTACAAAATGGATTAAAGATGAGCACCTAGATATGGGCATAATAAATTTTCAACTATTCTCTTATCCCAGCATATGGGATCAAAATAGATTTGACAAATATTTATTTGGTACCAGGTATATAACTAGTGTTTGCCAGATTCTCAGAACAACTACCATTAAGTCAAAACCACAATGAGACCATCACATCACATCTGTTAAAAATATTTAATGACATGAGAAGAGAAATTAGTATTGGTGAGGTTATGGGGAGAAAAGCATAGTTAGTGAAAACATAAACTGGTAGAATCACTCTGGAAAGCAGTATGAATATACCCCAGAAAGTTAAAAATAGAACTACTATTTTGCCCAGCGATTCCATATCTTAACTTTAAGGAAAAAAAATCAATATCTTGAAGACCATCTCTTCAATATCACCCATGTTTATAGAAGTATTATTTAAAACAGTTTAAGACATGAAAACAATGTAAGTAACCAATAGTACATGAATTAGCTTAAACACCCCGCATTTTTAACTTGAATAATTTTCCAGTATATGCAGGTATCAAGTCATTTATATTGTATATCTTAAACTGATACAATTTTATATAAATTATATCTCATTAACCTGGCATAAAAAGAACAAAACATAACACTGTCCCCCAAGAAACCTTAACAATTAAATGAGCAAATCAACAAAATCCATTTTGTTCCAGAACCTGTCTACATAAGTGATTTTTTAAATCTTTGAATCATGTAAAGCAATACAACAGCATAGAAAATGAAATTGTTTCTCTTTCAAATAGAGTGGTCAAATGGTTCCTTTTGTGGCATTCTGAAGAGGTTAGGAATAATACTGGAGTAAATGTGAAATTCATAGGCTCATCTTAAAGATTATGGGAGATAATGCATATTTAGTTTGTCTTCAGGAGGAGTTAAAGTGATTAATATAGACTCCCATTTAAATACAAGTAGTTTGAAGTCCATGCTTTTCCTTTTAATAAATTTTTCCTCTACTCTATGTATGGAATCCTCTATCACTTTGTATTGTAAATTATTAAACAGAACAACACAGATGAACTATGGTCTCTATTATCATATTTTATCTTGTCCTTCTTACTAGTTGGTATGTAGGATCTGGGGGATTTTGGCACATATCACAGTCATTCAAACTTAATAAGGACCTGCCAAAATATCATGGAAGCACAGGAAATAAGCTAAAACTCACTAGGAATTTTATGAGAGAATAAATGTCACATGGTGTGACAGATTCATGAGGATAAGAATGAAGACTTCCAAGGGCAGAGTCCAATAAAGAGTGAATGTGGCAGTGGCAAACAGATCTCTCTCTCTCTCTCTTTCTTTTTCTCTCTCTCTCTGCCCCTTTTCCCATTGCTCAAATTGTTGTCTTGCTAGGAGGTTGTAGGAACTTAAAAGAAACAGAAGTGAGACACTGGAAAAATAATTTTCTGTAGTTTGCAGCTCACGTTTTCACAATTTAATTCTTGATTTTGGGCAAAAGATATTGAAACCCTATGTCATCAATAAAGTCTTTCAAATTTCTATTTTTATTGCCAAGAACCCAAATGAATGTGCAGGATAGTTGGATTTGCTGTAATTTACTTGCAAAGAGCATAATTCAGCATCTGATTTACAGATGCTATTTAATAAATAACTAGTAATAGTAATAGTCTAAAAATAAAGAGTAGTCTTATATTTATTTTTGAACACTGGAAATATATATATATATTTCTATATATACATATTCTTTCTCTATGTGTGTGTTCATATATATATATGTATATAGATGTATGAAAACCCATCCATATATATATATATATATATATATATATATATATATATGGATGGGTTTTCATACAACTATGTATGAATTTTAAGGTAGTCATAGAGACAGGTATCTAAATAACAATAAACGTGTGTTGAGTTATAACATAATTATCTCTTACACACTCTGTGCAAACTTTCATTCTCTAAAAGTCAAGCACAATGCATGTTTCCAAAATGTCTTGAATCTGACCATTGTAATGTTTTTTAAGTCCATATCAATTGTTTCTGACTATCAGTACTGAAACTGCTTAATTCAGACAGTTACTGGATTTAGCCCTTCTTTAGTACATTTCAGCACATCATACCAAAAGGGTGAGATCGTTTTTGGCCTCCAATGACTGATTTCCACTCAACAAGGCACAAAGGAACAGGACTCCTGGGCACTTGACAGGAAATGTGTCATCCACAGGTCAACAGACTGCAACCACCTAAACTCATTTGCTTAGGCCCGATTAAGTCCAGCAGGGGGAGTATGAAAATGAATTCAAAAGGATCAAATATGAGAGAAGCATCAGGAAAACCAAGTATTGGATGCTTTCATTTCTTCTTACAATAGGAAGCTGTGGCCCTGTGCTGACAGGTTCATGAACTTACTAACAGTTTTTTTTATGGAAACAGTACGTTTTCTACATTTGATCTAAAAGAGACACATCTGAGTGTTCACCAGTGTCCACTTGTATCCTGAATAGTGGCAGCATGGAACTCCTCACTGTCTGACATTTAAAAATTGGCCTTGGATACAAGGCTTTGTGAGAGGTAAGCTTACTATACTCCCAATACTTCCTTGAAAAGGTTGACAAGGAAACCCACAAGAGATCATGTTTCATTGTCAGGTTGTCATTGTATGGAAGACTCTACATTGAGTTTGGTGGTGGGGAAATGGAACCACTAATGGAAAAGATAAAACATCTAATTAAAGCTCTTGCATCAAAAAGATAAAGCTTTTTTAGTCACCTTTTCTTTGATATGTACGGTAACATTCCTTTTATCAATATTAAGAATAGCAGATATTATGTATATAATAAGGTATTATTGATGCTTCAAATATCAGCATAGTTGTATTATGTACTTTTCATTACCTTTTTTTTTTTTTTTTTTTTTTTTTTTTTTTTTTTTTTTTTTTTTTTTTTTTTTTTTTTTGTTGTTCCATGGGTCTTTTAGCTCTTTGGGGGACAGATGAGCTACAGAAGATGGAGGAGAGTCTTGGTTGCCCCCTAGTGTGATGAAATATTATAACCACCAATTTATGTTGGAATTTCAACACTTTGCTGTGCTCCTCTTTAGCTTTAACAGCAGAAATAATGCTTTCACCTGGCTTCACTTTGAAAATCTCCCACATGTAGAGTTTTAACAATATTCTCACTTTCTCACAATCATTATTTCTTCAGCCCATAAAATGGGACAATACTGTCTACTTGACTTCAAAGAGTAGCTATGGGAAACATATTTGATAATGCATGCTAAGTATATTATATAGTGCTTATAGTAACATTCAGGAAAAAAATCTAGATTTAATATAGTACAATCATAGAAAACTCATAGGTGTGAAAAGGAACTATAAACATTCTGATTTCCTTTAAAATTTGTTTTTCAACATAATTAATAAATTTTTATTTGTACGATACGTGTAGGTTTGAAACCTTTGAAGTCCCCACCCATGTAAACCATCATACCACTTCTTCCACTTAGCTTAAATGCTACTTACTTCAACAACATTGCATTCAGAATGAAATGGTCACAAACAAAACCAGAACTAAGCTTATGCTTCATTTCTGTCTTTTTAGAAACTGTCACTGTTTTGAAAGGCCACACAGCAAAAGAAAAAAATTGTAGAGGCAAGTCTTACTTCACATTTCACTGGCAGAGAGATATAAAGTATCTATTCCAATAATTAATTCCTCAGCTGCTTCTGCCACCTACTCTCCAATAGATAATGCCACTAAATATGCACTGAGCACATATGCTAGAGGCTCTTTGCTGCAATTTATACACATTGGTTCCTGACTCCTTTTATGGAATTTTAAATGGCGAAAAGGAGATAAACACTTTGATTGTCTATGTGTCTGATAAATGAATGCCTCCACAAAATTTTACAGCTAAAAAGGTTATTTACTTAAGTGCGATTTGCGTGTATGTGTGTATTTGTGTGTATGTGTGTGTGCATTGAAAGGTCAGATTTCTCCCCCATTGCTGTGAAATTGCTTCTGCTTTTTAGCAAATCTTCTAAGACGGCTCTTCTTGCAATGTTGACAAGGACACGAGAAGGATGTGGCCCGAGGAAATCAAATGAGCAGCATAAAATCCTAGCTGGAATAGCAGGCAGCCCACAGTTTGTGGTTTTTGAAAGTCTGTCAAAAAGTTGCGTAATATGAAAGTGGAGACAGGACTTCTGAACAAAAATCAATAGCTGGATCTTTTGAACTGCCCATGTACAAAGTTCTAATGAAAATGTCCTTGAGGGGAGTTTTAATAGTGGACTTTGAGATCAGCTTCACCACTGGTCTGATAACACTACAGAGCATTTGAAGTTTTCAAAGAATTCAAGCCCTGAAAAGTTTGGCTCAAACACTGAGGATGTAAATGCCTCTGAGGGGTCTGAGAAATAGCAACCCACCACTGAAGAATATGCGATGTATGTGTTTCCTGAACCATGTCAAATTTTAGCCACAGGATACAATTTACTTCAAGGAGGTTGATAGTTTTCTAAAAAGCAGCACTCTATGTTCAAACTAATAATTGATCAGGCACCAGGTACCATGTAGGAAGAGCTCAGGCATGACTAAAAATAAATCATTGGGTGAGCTGATCAAAAGTTACATTTTCTAAATATGTTTGATTGAATGCTCTGACAAGAGGGGTTTCCTTCCTTCCTTCCTTCCTTCCTTCCTTCCTTCCTTCCTTCCTTCCTTCCTTCCTTCCTTCCTTC
>PVHY01001673.1:8410-18706 GCA_004024945.1 Uropsilus gracilis
CCCCAACTCCTCTGTATCTCACCAGTTCTTTACTTGATTTTATCCTCTTATATGGTGGTTTGATCATATAGGTCTTATCCCCTCAGTGACACCAAAAACATAATTCAACATTCCAGTCACACATCTCAGTAGCTCCCAAATGACTAAATGTTACACTAACAGAATAATGAAACTATCAAAATGGAGTGAAATTAAAAGCATCATGGGTAAAATTAGTCTCTGGTCCTCCCTGTTTCCACTGTTATTTTTGCTGTATGGTATGTATCTCTGTTTTGGATTTGTCTTATTGTGCTCTTATTCTCAATTTCTACTCTTGTCTCTCCCTAGACTGTAAGTTCCTTGAAGGCAGGGTCAATATGTCTTTTTTGTCTTTGTATTTTCAGAATTTAGCTTAACCAAATTCATGGTAGATGCACAATAATTGTTTAATGAATTACTTGGAGCAAATCATTGACTAGGAGATTTTGGCACATTCTGTGCACACATGTAATCTAAATTGCATTTGACTGGCAACTGCTACATGCAGGTGATGTGAATCTGGTAAGAAGCTGGGTGGTGAAAGCTGCATTTAAAAAATGTTGCTTTTTTCCCTATGGTTTGTTGGTTGGAGCCTTCTTTCCCATTTTGACCTGATTTCAACATGATCTAAAGGGATCTAGGTAATAGTGTACACAAAGGCCAAGCAGACTTGAAGCATGAAAGAAACTTAACAGAAATAGAGTGAGTAGAGAGAGAAGAATGAAGAATTTGAATAAATCACTGCAATTACCCCTCTTGTGAGTACTGCCCAAACCAGGTTGGCCCTGAGAGGGGCTATTGGAGCCCAAAAGTTTGCCATGAGTCTGAGGCACCTTCTTGCAGGCAAGCATAAGAAAGGAGCAGGTAAATCTGGGTTGAAAAGAACAAAGTCAAAGTAAAAATCAAGATAATGCAGCCATTGTCATCCTCCCAGCAGGTCTCCCACCCACATGTGTCTTCCATGAGTCTCCTCCACATGCTTCCTTCCCAGCAGCACTGGGGTGCAAGCCAGGCCACAGAAGCAAGAGCTCTCCTTTCTCCCTCCCATGAGCCTTCCACGTTATATATCTTCAGCTGTGGCTTGACTCCGCCCATCATTAAGTGAGCAGAGCTCATTTTATGGAGATATAGTAGGGATTATAAATTTGTATTTAGGGAGGGGAGAGAGAAAGAGAGAAAACTGTATCAGATATATCTAACAATTCCCAAGTAGTAGGATATGATATATCATTTTGATTGTTTTCAGAAGGTTGCAGATCATCAGAGCAGTTTGTTAGGCTGATATAATGTGAATATATGGTGCTCGATTGAAATAAATGGTGCCTCAAGTAGAGGAGTAATTATGCGTCCTTGGAAATGCAGGTCTTTTTTTAAAATCAGGTATTTAGTGGGGTTAGAAAGAAGCTCATTTTTTAAAAAGAAATAAATGCATATTGCAAACTTCTTTGTGTTCCATATAAGAGATTTATGATATTTTATTGAATTTCTGAACCAGACAACTTAAGAGGCAGATAGCATAGTTTCAAATTTAAATAGAAATAAGCTGTTCCAGGTAAACAACACAATGTCATCCATTATTCAAACAACTGTCAGTTGGCTGCCTTCAAGGTCAGAGCAGGACCTGATTAAAGCTGCACGTGGATGTTACCTGTGTGTGTCACAGAATGCTAAAAGTATGGCAGGAGGGGCTAAGGGTGGAGAGGTGGGTAAGGAGGAATTATTTTCTTCTTGGAGGTCACTCTCTACTTTGGAAGGAGGACTGGTTTATATTTGACCAGTTAGGTGACAAGTCTGCATTAGCTGGTTGACTTTGTTCCCCTTTATTCCTGTGATGTTTCAATATACTGTTTATATGGATGTCCCAAGCAGCCAGCCAACTGATTGACCTGTTAGTTTTCAACATAAGGATGTTTGCTGTCCCAAATAAATCACCTCACCCAATCTTTTTCTTTCCAATAAGCAAGTGGTTCTTAAAATTATGGTTCATAAATCCCTTTAAAATCTAATGGAAGGACCAGGCACAGTGACTCGTACCTGTAAGCTTCAGCCTATGAAGCAGCCGGGGCTAGGGATCACGGTTCGAGTCCTGCCTGGGGCCCATAGAGAAACCTAGTTCCAAAAAAAATAGCTGGGTGTGGTGGTGCGTGCCTGTAATCCCAGCTACCTGGGAAGCTGAGGCTGGGGATTGCTTGAATCTGTGGTACCCCAGACAACATGAGCCTGCAGTTCCACAGGCAAGAATAGCGAGACCTAGTCTCAAAAAAAAAAAAAAAAAATCTAATGGAAGTTATGGATCATCTGCAATAAACAGTGCACAGTGAATATTTTGCATGCAAAATCATGAGGATCATTGACCTAGAGTCAGTTTCCCCCATAATAGACGTGGGAGAATTAGAATAAGAAAGTTCTGGAATGGGGAACATCTTCCCAAAATCTTTTGAGACCCATCTCCATGGTGACTGTTTCACATGCCAAGTTCCAGAACCACACCTTCACAAGAACTTCAGAATCCAATTATTTTTGCTATTATTTTTAGCTGCTTGCAGTGGTTTACAGACTTGGCTATATGTCAGAATCATGTGTGGAGACTTCAAAAATCCCAGTGCCAAAGCCCCAACCCAGATCAATCAAATCTGGAGGTGGGAGCAAGTTATCAGTATTATTTAAAGCTACTTAAAATTTGGACATTTGACCAGAGTTGAAAAATACTGCTTTACTTTCTTTTCATGGACAGGAGAAAAACTTAGTTAAACTGGGCATTTAACCCTTGCACAGCCCTTTATTTACTTTTTTGTATCTTTTTTTTCATGGGATATAACTTTTCCTCTTTAGGCTAATAATTGACTTTCACCTGAAGCTATTAGTATGTCGCTATGAAATGTTTAACTACCACTTACAGACTTCATTTAACTCAGAGGTTGTGATGTCAATGAAAAGGAGAAGAAGTAAGAAAACAAAAGCTTCTCTGAATAATTAAACTGCATTCAACCTCATGAGCATCTCTACTGAAAGAGCAGATAACAAAGGGTAGCCGAAATTTTTTTTGAAAAACCAATTTTTGAAAGCTGGGTACAGTGGCTCGTGCCTGTAAGCTTCAGCCTATGAAGTGGCTGGGGCTAGGGCTCGTGGTTCAAGTCCAGCTCAGAGCAACACAGCGAGACCTAGTCCCAAAAAATAGCTGGGCATGGGGGCGTGCACCTGTAATCCCAACTACCTGGGAAGCTGAGGCTGGGGATCACTTGATTCCGTGGTACCCCGGGCAACATGAGCCTGCAGTTCCATGAGTAAAAATAGCAAGATCTAGTCTCAAAAAAAAAGAAAAATGAAAAACCAATTTTGAAGAGAGAAATTAGTAGTTGAATCTATATACATGAAGATAGCCAGAGTTAGGCAGAAATATCTAAGGAGTGATGTTCCTTAGGAGGTGAAGTAGGAGGTGAAGTGTAAGGTGAAGGCTGAGTAGGCAGGATTGAGTAAGCCAAAAAAAAAAAGTTTTTTCCTGTAGCATCACGATTTCTGAGACCACTGAGATGAGACATTCATGTGCTGTTCTCGCTTTCTACAGATGAGAAAGCAACCCAGCATGGTGATGTCTTGATCTCAGTGGGTTGTGGTGGGATCAGATGTGGGTCTGGGCTTCGTGAATTCAGAGTATTCTCTCATCCTCCATGATCCCAGGGTACCTATGATCCAATGGCCAGAGGGACCAGGTGAGCAGAGAAAATTCATATGAACTATGAATAAGGTAACCAAATACTTTATCATCTAAATCTTTCTAAGCAAGAGGGGCCAACAACAATTTCAACACTTTTCTTTAAAACCCATTTGTCATCTCTCTTGTTTTACATTATATGTTGCCTTAGTGATAAGGCTATCATAGAGGATTTTAAGGAGTGACTTTTTTTTTTTTTTGAGACTAGGCCTCACTATTTTTGCCTGTGGAACCATAGGCTCACATTGCCCGAGCTACCACGGACTCAAGCAATCCCCAGCCTCAGCTTCCCAGTACCTGGGATTATAGGCGCATGCCACCATGACCAACTATGTTTTTTTAGAACTAGGTCTTGCTACATGCCCCCAACGGGACTCAAACTGCAATCCCTGGCCCCATCTGCAGCTTACTAGGCTGCTGTTTACAGGCATGCTGGTGACCACCATGCGCGGCCTAAGGAGAAGTGGCTTTTAGTAACTTTCAATCACCTTCAATTCATCTAACAGATCTTCCAGTTGAGATCTTCTAAATTGTCAATCAAATTGTCAATCAAAAGAAGTTTCCCTCTTCTAATTGTTGGACTTGTTTCCTTTTATCTCAATCCTGGCACTCCTGACAGGCGACATGGACTCTTGAGAGACTGTCATTCACAAGTGTTTCTGTGGGGTAGGAGGTGTGTCCTATGCCCCACTCCCCACTTCCATCCTTGTAGACTTGGTGTCTGAAACCTGTACTCTGGAAGGGTTTTCTGAGGTGTTTCTCTTTCTCAGAGATGCAGATTGCTTCCCAGGTGAACAACCTCAACAGGTTTCCTGTTTAAGTAGATAATGCTTTGATTTCCGTGACAATTTTGCTTGTTGAAGAACAAGTCTTCCATTATTCTAGATCCAGGCCCTGTTTCTTTAAGATTGAATTTAAGTATTTGTCAAATATTAGCTAGTGATGACAAAGGTGCCCCTAGTCAGTCTTCTATAGGTGTTTTGCTTATGTCCACATTTAAGAATTTATTGTTTAAGGGACCTTCCAACAACAGATATGTTTCCTTCCTTGAGATGAATGGACTAATAATGTATCTTCCTTGGACCAACTGTTTTGTTTTGTTTTTTAATAGCCAGTCCAATTAAGAGACTTGGGAAGCCTCTTTATGATCTCTCTGCACTTGCAATAGGCAAATTTATGTTATTAAAACATTTGAGATTGGTTTGTGAGTCTCCTTTTCTAGTCAAGCTTGGCACAGGCAGGAACAAGACTGAAACAAGTCTTCACAATCCCTGTGGAACATGGATTTCCTACTTTATAATCCACTCAGCTATTGATTCCTAGACTTCAGATTTCCTAACCGAACATTTGGTTAATTCAATTATCTTAATTTTGTGTGGCTTACCAACATTGGTACTTCTTGGTTACTATAGACATTTACTGCTGTTACTATAGACATTTCCTTGGGGAAAGTGGCTTATACCCATCTATTCTGGCCTGTGTCAGCTACAGGCCTGTCTCCCAATTTTGTTGTAATAACTTTATCATGTCATCTTGATTTTTATTAGCCTCTTCTCTAGGAATATATGGTGATAAAGAAGTCAGATTGGAGGTTTCTTCTCTTTCTTTCTGCAGGATACTGTGCTGAGATCTTAGGTTTGGAAAGGTCAACAGCAGAGAACATAGGTGGGACACTCAATAGCATCCTCACATGACCATCAGAAGACTCACACATGTTTCCTTCTGCAGCATGGTGGGGATTGTGAACTTTGCTGTGGTGGAGGAGGTTAGATCGTGGAGGTGGGTGCTTCAAATAGCATTTGCAGAGTGGTGCCTCATCTAATTTGCCTTGCTGAAAGCAATTTTGAAGTTTGACTTTTGTTGTAGCTTTATTACCTTCCAAATTAAGAAGTTATTAAATTTAAATTTTTATTGCAAAGTTACCAACATACCATGTCAGAGAGGTTTTTGCAGGTCTATTAAATGTAAGCCGGATTTGATTCATTAAGCTTTCAATTTCCTCTGAAACCACCTTCAAATGATTGTGGGAGCATAATAACCTATTTTTTGGGGGGTGGAATTGGGAAGTCTCTTTTAAAGATGAGGGGGTACAATCATATCAGGCTTTATTTGGGATTTCATTGGTGAATTTACATGTTTTACCCCAAGGAATTTTGACTCAGTCAGTTATAATTTAATTGTTTCAAAAATGTGTGTGTTTGAGAACTACTTTCTGTAAGTACTCTGGATCAAATAACAATACCAAGATAAATAATAGAGAAACAGTTTGGTGAGATAATGGAAGGAGCATTTGATTGAGTGGATGGAGAACCCAAAGCTGACTCCTAACTCCCAAATTCTGCACTAACTAGCTGCGTGCCCTTGAGCAAGATACCAGGGTTGGTTTTTTTGTGGGTTTTTTTTGTTTGTTTGTTTGTTTTGTTTTTGAGAGGAGGCTCGCTATTTGCTATTTTTACCCATGGAACGGCAAGCTCCATTGCCCAGGGTACCATAGACTCAAACAATCCCCAGACTCAGCTTCCCAGGTAACTGGGATTACAGGCGCGCACTACCATGCCCAGCTATTCTTTTGGAACCAGGTCTCACTATGTTGCCCTGGGCGGGACTCGAACCAGGATCCCCAGTACCCGCCATGGCTTCCTAGGCTGCTGCTTTCAGGCACGCGCAATCATGCCTGGCAAGATAAGATACCAGCTTTTAACGAGAAAGGCCTTAATTTCTCTGAATCCCAGTGTTCTCATTTATCTTATGAAGGTCTTTGAGATCGTCTATATGGTAGGTGGCAAGTAAAGCTAGTGCACTATGCAAATACAAACTATTACTGTTGATTTTGTTATGATTAATGATTTATTTTGAAATTTAAATTATTTTTGTTTGTTTGTTTGCTTGTTTTTGAGACTAGGTCTTGCTATCTTTGCCTGTGGAATCGCAAGCTCTTGTTGCCCGGGGTACCACAAACTCAAGCAATCCCCAGCCTCAGCTTCCCAGGTAGCTGAGATTACAGGCGCATGCCACCACACCCAGCTATTTTTTTGGAACTAGGTCTCGCTACATGCCCCAGGCGGGACTCAAACTGCAATCCCTAGCCCTAGCCGCTTCATAGGCTGAAGCTTACAGGCACAAACCACTGTGCCCAGCTTTGAAATTTAAATTATGGTAAAAACTGAAATGAGAAGGACTTTGGCTCAAAATTTTGGAATACAAGATACCTGCAATGGAATTCTTTCCCTCTACGAGTCAGGGGCTTTTTGTGCTAAAGGCAAGCTGAGTGGGCCATCCAGTTTTAAATTCAATGGTGTAGGCCAGGCATGGTGACGCATGCCTGTAAGTGGCAGCCTAGGAAGCCACGGCTGGGGCCAGGGATCGTGGTTCAAGTCCTGCCAGGGGTACATAGCAAGACCTAGTTCCAAAAAAATATAGCTGGGCGTGGTGGCGCGTGCCTGTAATCCCAGCTACCTGGGAAGCTGAGGCTGGGGATTGCTTGAATCTGTGGTACCCCAGGCAACATGAGCGCAGTTCCACAGGCAAGAATAGCAAGACTTAGTGTGGAAAAAAAAAAATTCAACAGTGCTATTGTTAAGGTAGACTTTGTGAAGTGTGTGGCAATATCAGATTGACTGACAACTGAACTGTCCATTGCCTTGAAGGGCCAAGAAATAAGGTGCACTAGACTTGGGTAGAGTAAAACAGCCTGTTGTGTTTTTTTGTTTTTTGTTTTTTGTTTTTGAGACTAGGTCTCCCTATTTTTGCCTGTGGAACTGCAGGCTCTCATTGCCCGGGGTACCACAGATTCAAGCAATCCCCAGCCTCAGCTTCCCAGGTAGCTGGGATTACAGGCATGCGCCACCATGCCCAGCTATTTTTTTGGAACTAGGTCTCACTACGGGCCCCAGGCAGGACTTGAACCGCGATCCCTAGCCCCCGCCGCTTCATAGGCTGAAGCTTACAGGCACGAGCCACCATGCCCAGCCTTAAAACAGCATGTTGTAATAGATATGATAAGACTCTTAAATTCCTGTGTCAGACCCAGTAGCTTCTCCTGCCAGTGAGTGCAAAACTGAAGGGTGAGGCATATCAAAGGACCTAGAGTTTAGAAGTGATTGTTCCAGGCTTGAGAATGTGCATAAGGAAATGTGGGTATGTAAGGACTTGCAGAAGTGTTGTTTTATCCATGTTGTCATTGAGCCTAATGGAACAAGGAAGGACAGTGCATTATCTCCAGCCAGGGGACTTAGAAGAACTATTTGTACTAAACAGATTCTCACGATGTGCTAGAGAATGCCTTGAGCTACATAAGAGTAGGAGTGGATAATGGCAAGATACAATATACCTAATAGATTGGATATCCAAAATGAGGTTAAAGCACAGAAATAATAGTTTAAATCCTGAATGCATTATCAAATAGTGGGGCAGAGTTGTGGAACTAACTTTGGAGGGAAACTATGGGAACAACATTATCTGGTAAAGTGTGTACAAGAACAGCATCTAGCCAATGTAAATTGATCTTCATTACAACTCAAAATAACCTTTCTTCGTAAGCATAGATTTTCTTTATTTTAGGATTTTGCTGCCCATTAAAAAGGAATCTGTATTATGTTTATAATTGCCTCTTGCTTTCTCACTAGATTCCTTTGAGTAGGTGCTTATTGGACTGGATCTTTCTCACCCTTCTGAGCTTTTGGGGATTTTTTTTTTTTTGAGACTAGTTCTGGCTATTTTTGCCCATGGAACCGCAGGCTCACGTTGCCCGCGGTACCATAGACTCAAGCAATCCCCAGCCTCAACTTCCCAGGTAGCTGGGATTACAGGAGCACACCACCATGCCCAGCTATATTTTTTTGGAACTAGAGCTCACTACGTGCCCCCGGCGGGACTCGAACCGCGATCTCTAGCCCCAGCAGCTTCATAGGCTGAAGTCTACAGGCACGAGCTACCGTGCCCGGCTAGGGGATGTTTTTTGACAGGAGCTGAGATTTATCATCTTTCTATTGATTGAACCTTTATAGTCAGCACTTTTTTGGGAGAAGTTTTTGGGAAAGCTGCTTTTAGAAGTTGTTTGTTTGTTTGTTTGTTTGTTTGTTTTTGTTTTAAGAGACTCGGTCTTGCTATTTTGCCTGGGGTAGTCCCAAATTCACAGACTCAAGTGATCCCTAGCCTTAGCCTCCCAAGGTTGGGATTAAGGGTACGCGCCACAGTGCCCAGCTTTCAGAAGCTTCTTAACTTCAAATTTGATTATTCTGCTTCTTGTTTTTCTTTCTCTGAGACTAGGTCTTGCTATTTTTGCCAGTGGAACTGCAGGCTCACGTTCCCCAGGGTACCACGGACTCGAGCAATCCCCAGCTTCAGCTTCCCAGGTAGCTGGGAAAACAGGCGCACGCTACCAAGCCCAGGTATATTTTTTTGTAACTAGGTCTCACTACGTTGCCCTGAAAGGTACTGGAACCTGGATCCCTGGTCCCCGCTGCAGCTTCCTAGGCTGCCGCTTACAGGCATGCACCACCATGTCCAGCCTCTGCTCCTTATTTTCTTTGCCTTGATGACTTTATAAAGATCAAAATCTTTCATCTTGACTTCTATCCTCTAGCTTCAATATTCTTGGCCCATCTTATGGCTGCCTCTTTTATATTGCTATCTACTTTCTGCCAGGCTTGCCTGACATACTTTTGGTGGAAACTGTGAAAACTTGATGATGAAATCAGTGAATGCAATGTCTTTCAACCAAAGCTCTGTTCTCATCAATGACATCTATAGAAATGAGCAATTTGGGCCGGGCATGGTGGCACATGCCTGTAAACGACAGCCTAGGAAGCCATGGCCAGGGCCAGGGATCGCTGTTCGAGTTCCACCAGGAGCACATAGTGAGACCTAGCTCCAAAAAAATATAGCTGGGCATGCACCTATAATTTCAGCTACCTGGGAAGTTGAGGCTTGGGATCGCTTGAGTCTGTGGTACCCTGGGCAACGTGAGCCTGTGGTGCCACAGGCAAAAATAGCAAGACCTCATCTCAAAAAAAAAAAAAAAAAAGAAAAAGAAATGAGCAGTTTCCCAGCAAAAGACCCAAGAGAGATGTAGGCTACTCCTCTCGCCTCCATAAAGGACCCGAATACCATGTTCAGTGTTCAGTGCTAAGGCTAGATTTCTCTTGGCCAGTTGGTCTTCAACCATGACCACACACATTGAAACATCACATCTTATTAGCAAGCACACTGATTGGTATCCCAGGATCCTCAAATCTTCACACTCTAAAGAGGATCTGCCATTTGCTACATAAAGACAAAGTGAGCTCTTAGTGTAAAAACACAAACAAACAAAAACTTTAATAGATTAGTGTGCATAGAGAGAAAAGGATAATCATTTCTCAATAGAACACCCAGTTACCCACCCCCTCATGTGTAGCTATCCCAGCCAAGCAGGGTTGGCTCAAAGCAGGGCTTCTGGGGCCCAAAAGCTTGCTGCAAGTCTAGGGAACCTTCCAGTAAGGGAAAGGGGAAAGAAGAACCAGGTAATTCTGAGATAAAAGTAATAGGGGTGCTGTGGTGAAATTGGGGGCCACAGTCCCCCAGTG